>PVHP010005674.1:0-63859 GCA_004024765.1 Zapus hudsonius
GCATGCTGTCGGGAGGTAGGGTTGTATGGGCCACAGCTCACTCGCTATTTCCTGAAAAATACAAACACAATCTCCATTGGAGAGTTAGAACAGTATAGGTTAACAGATATAGACCTTTCTGGATTCCCTATTTTCTATTTTTAGTAGCCTCCCTGTCAGACTTTCGTATAGTGCATCTTTTCTTGGGTGCCCAAGAGTAGTGAATAAAATCCTAGTACTTGTTAGAAATGCTTTCTTCTTAATGGAAAATCTTTAATTACCCCTATAAAATTTGAATCATTTGATAAAGTAAGTCATCAAAAAATGCTAAAAAGTATACACCTAACGTCTCCTCAAAACTCACTGAAACTTTTTTATGAAATATATAATTATTATACATATTTACATACACTGAATGAACAAATAATGTGTTGGTGTCTCCAGTTCCCTGTTTTCCCTATTCCTTGTTCCCAATCAGCTGGGTATCCTCCCTTGTGGGCAGTTTGGATGAGTCCATGGGGCAGGGACCATGAATAACCTAGGAGTCAACCTGGTTCTGCGGGCCCTAGTATGATGTTACTGAGGGGGGCCATGTCTCTGGGAGTTCTCCCCCACCATGGCTCTCACAATCTTTCCACCCCCTCTTCTGCTCAGTTCCCTGAGTCATGGTGGGTGAGTATTAAGGCTGCTTTATTGTTGAGGTTATAGGTGTCTCTGTACTTCTGCTTTAGATTATGTTGAAGATGTTGGTGTCTGTCTCACTGGCTCATCGTGGGTTGACTGATTAGCTGTGCTTATAGGTATCTTGCTTATCCCACCACTCTCTGCAGGGTTCCATGTGGATCCTCCGTAGTATGTCTTGGGTGGCTCATCTCTTGCCTTTAGCTCATTGGTAGGGTTGGAAAGGCCATAGCTCTCTCTCTGCCTTCTGAAAAATACAAACAGAATCTCCATCAGAGAGTGAGATCAGTATAGGTTAACTGAGATACGCACTTCTGAATTGGCTAGATTCTATTTTTAGTAGCTTCTTTGTAAATCACTTGTAAAGTGAATTTCTCTTTGGGGTTCCCAAGATTCCCGGTGCTTTTCACCCTGAGTCCCCAATTCCAGTAAAGGGCTCCCCATCACTGAATGGATTACTTGTCTGAATTAAAAGCTATTGATTACCTCCGCCAGTCTTTGGCACCTCTATTGCACAGGTGCTCGTTTCTTGGTTCACTCTTCTCTCCCAGTAGGAAGTGTGTTCAGCCTACTCATGATGGCTGACTGTGTTTCATGTCAGTCAGTGGTCTCTGTTTACTCCAGCTGTCATTGACCAGCTTCCGCTGGCAGCTTGTGTAGTGCCTTCCAGCTCTGCACTATCATCTGGAGGCTGATTACCAGTCTGGACCTCACAGGTCTCTTGGTTCTGATAGATGGTGTTGCAGTCAGCATTCTAGTTGCTGCGCAGAAAGAACCCAAGCAAAAGCGGCTTGTGGAGGAATGGGTTTATTTGGCTTAAGGACTCGAGGGGAGACTCCATCCTGGCAGGGAAGATGATGGTATGAGCAGAGGGATGGACATCACCTCTGCCACAGCACTGGAAATAGTGGCAGGAAGGTGAGCCAAACACTGGCAAGGGGAAGCTGGCTTATAACCCCCTAAGCCCGCACCTGACAACACAGCTCCATCCAAGTTGTAAAATCCAAACTGCCATCAGCTGAGGTTCGATTACCCAGACACATTCATTTGTTTGTGGGGTCACCTGGATCAAATCATGACAGGGAGTATAGCTAAAAAGTTTTAGGGACTCTCATTCTATTCATGGCCCCTCTTGCCAAATGATACCCACTACTTGCTCAAGAAGGGGGGAGAGTGTAAACCCATGAAAAATCCCAGTCCCACAAATCCTGGTCCCAGTCATTGGCTCCTTTCCTCACTGAGCTGTTGACCAAAGTGACCTATGTGGTCCCAAAAACAAGACAGGATTCTGTCAAAGCTCTTGAAGGTCCACCTAGGCCTGAGGTTTGCTCCTGTAGCTGAAGAAACTAGAGAAAGCCATCTGTCATGGTTTGATCCAGGTGTCCCCCACAAACAAATGAATGTGTTCTCAGCGATTGATCCTCAGCTGATGGCAATTCGGGAATTAGAACCTCGATAGATCTGTATTGTCTGGGCAGGCTTATGGGTTTATAAACCCCTCGAGTCCTTAAGCCAAATAAACCCATTCCTCCAAAAGCCACTTTTGCTTGGGTTCTTTCTGCGCAGCAACTAGAAAAGGTGACTACAACACGCCTTTAAAAAAAAAAAAAAGCAAGAAATCTGGGCATGGTGGTGCACGCCTTTAATCCCAGCCCTCAGGAGGCAGAGGTAGGAGTACTACATGAGTTTGAGGGCACCCTGAGACTACATAGTAAAGTTCAGATGAGATTGTGTTAGAGTGAGACCCTACCTCAAAAA
Organism: Zapus hudsonius; assembly: GCA_004024765.1. Lineage (NCBI taxonomy): Eukaryota > Metazoa > Chordata > Mammalia > Rodentia > Dipodidae > Zapus > Zapus hudsonius. The sequence goes on from PVHP010005674.1 coordinate 2,419, forward strand.
ATATCATAAAACTATATGTTTTGGTCTATATCTAGTTTTTCTTTTATTTTCACTTTGAGTTTGTATTAATTTATAAAACTGTTTATGACATCTCTACAATCAATTGGAATGAATACCAAGTATGAGTTTTGATAGTGCTACTATTTTGGTTTTAATAAAAAAGTTCAGAATATTTTCACATGATTTCTGTAATTTGTTAAAAATGCATCAAAATAAGGTACAATATTTTCATTGTATTTACTATTGCAGTAACAAGTTTTATTTTAATTTCTAAAATAAATGTCATACAATTAATTTCTATTCAGTTACTATTCTGAACAGATTGCGTTATGACTAAAATTAAATTTCATATTTACCATACCAATCTGCAATTCAAATTTAAATCCAATAGGATTGTTTTTAGTAAAAATCTCAAAATGGACTTTTTAAAAGTTGCATTTATTTCCTTTATGTGTTGAGGGCATGAGCCAGCAGACTGTCATACATAAAGGATATGGAAAACTTCCAGGAATGTATGAAGTAAACAATTTTATGAGGCAACACATTGCAATCAGCTGGCTCTCTAAAGAGTTCTTTCTAAGGTATCTTTCATAAGCTAAGACATGATCTCTTAAAGCTTATTCTTGCCAGGAGGCTTGATCTGCCTATAGGTTTTTATCTGCTTGTCTTCAGTAAAACTAATGAAATAAATGCATATTTTTCTATCAGCATAAATTAACCTTGAAAAAAATCTGAAGGCATATGTACCTGCAGATGAAAATGAATTGCTGATTTTTTCTGCTGAGTGTCAATATTATACTGTTTATATTGCATTGGAAAAATCATGGGAAATCTTATGAAGTACAAGTGAATGATCCTTACACTTAGCAAAAAGAAAAATAGCTTTTGCTTACTTGTTTTGTCTTATTTTATTTCCCTAAGGAGTGAATGTATATCAATGGGATACAACTGTCTTTGACCAACATTGTTTATATAAATAAAATTTCCACACATTCCTTCTAGATAAGATAACAAGACCAAAAGTAGTCACCATGATTCTCTAAGAGATACTTTAAGGAGACCATCTTTTTTTTTATACATATCATAGCTAGTAAAATCTCCATGTGGTGGATGAATGTGTAAAGAAAAAATGTTACATAGACACAATGGGATTTCATTCAGCTGCGTGGAAAAATAAAATTATGAGATTTACAGGAAAATGTATGTATTGTAAAATATATTCAGTGAGGTAACAGACAAATATGGCTTGCTATCTTCTATATGGAGTGTAGCTGTTAATTAACATATATGTGTATATGTTTGTATGTGATTATGAGTCATGAAATTAGACAAGATGCATCAACAAGTTTTAATAAGGAAGGAAGGTAAGAGAATACATGTGAAATGCAGCTAGGAGAGTTGAGAAGAGCAAGGGAAATGTAGAATAAAGTGAAGGAAGAGACTCAACAGAACATATTATATAGTAATTAAAATAATTAAATTTTGAAAAATCATACAACTTACATAAAAATACTTCAATGCTGTGTCCTTTCAGCTGGCATAAATTGATTTTTACTAAATTACTTACTCTTACATTTCTCTGGATGACTTCCTGTTTAATGACAAAGACATTTAAGTTCCCCAGATGATCTATAGGCGTTTCCATGTGGATGGATATTTTCTTTTTTCTTTTTTGCTAATTTTCATGAAGAGAGACAGAGAGAATGGGTGTGTGAGGGCCATTGCAAATGCATTCCAGATGCATGTGACACTGTGCTTCTAGCTTTATATGGGTGCCAGGGAATCAAGCCCAGGTCCTTAGGCTTTGCAGATAAGCGCCTTAACTGCTGAGCCATCTCTCCTTCCCCTGGATGGATGTTTACTGTCATTACCTGTATATGTCTACTTGTACTCTACATCTGTGGTAGAAACCTCATCCTACATCCTGTTCTTGTGCTCTGAGGGCTGACATCATCCACATGTGACTTATGTGTATATTCCATCTGTGAAATGCCTGCATAAACACTGCATTTGTTTATTACTGTTCAGATGTTCAAAGAAAAATCATTACTATGTTTAATTTGGAAACCATTATGTACAAGGTTAGGTGAGCTCTATTTGGCACTACAGAACCATTTTTGGAAAATTAACATTTGAAAATTATTTTCATAAAGCAATATTATCTCTCTGTCTGTCTCTCTGTCTCTGACTCTCTCTGTCTCTCTCTGTCTCTCTCTGTCTCTCTCTCTGTCTCTCTCTGTCTCTCTCTCGCTAGGTCATGAGATGGTTAGAGAGCAACCTAAGGTGTTGGCCCTCACCTTCTACCTTGTCTGAATTTGGGTCTTTCATTTAGCACTATGTTGTAATCAGCTTCTAAATGCTGTGCAGAAAAGACCCTGACCAAAAGCAGCATGAGGAAGCAATGGGTTCATTTCACCTGATAGACTCGAAGCTCCATCATGGCATGGAAAATGACTCCATGAGCAGAGAGTGGACATCACCTCCACCACAGCATTGCCAACAGTCACAGGAAAGTGTGCCAAACACTGGCAAGAGGAAGCTCTCTGTAACCCCCATAAGCCCGGCCCCATCAAACACCCTCTACAAAGTTTCAATTTCAAAACTGCCATCAGCTGGGGACTGAGCATTCAGAACACATTCAGTTTTGGAGGGACACCTGAATCAAACCACCACACACTGCATTAACCAGCTAGCTGACCTCCAAGCTTGTGAGAGTCTCCAGTATCTGACTCCCTTTCCATGCAGACATTACAGATGCTCAGTACAGCTCAAGCCTTCTAGGTGTTCTGGAGATTCTAACTCAGGAAGGGGAATGCTAAAAAGATGGTGACAAGACCTTGCAACAGAGCAGGTTAATATTGAAAAGCACTATGTAGAAGGCTGAGCTGATGGTGTGTTGTTTATATTTATCAAAGTTGTCAGTAAAAAGTCTTTTTCTTTTTTTAAAGGCTGAGGTAAGCCAGGTGTGGTGGCACACGCTTTTAATCCATCCCAGCACTAGGGAGGCAGAGGTAGGAGGATAGCCTTGAGTTCAAGACCACCCTGAGACTACAGAGTGAATTCCAGGTCAGTCTGGGCTAGAGCGAGACCCTACCTCGAAAAACAATAAATAAATAAATAAATAAATAAATAAATAAATAAATAAATAAATAAAGGCTGAGGTAAGAAGATCATTGTGAGTTGGAGACCAGCCTGAGCTACACAGTGAGTTCCAGGCCCACACGGACTAGAGAAATACTACTTCAAAAAAACAAAAAGCAGGGCTGGAGAGATTGCTCAGTGGTTAAGGCCCTTGCCTTCAGTGCCTAAGGCCTTGGGTTCAATTCCCCAGGACCCACATAAGCCAGGCCCACAAGGTAGTGGCCCTGGTGCTCGCTCTCTCTCTCTCTCTCTCTCTCTCTCTCTCTCTCTCTCTCTCCTCTCTCTCTCTCTGCTTGAAAATGAATAAATAAAATATTTTTAAAAAATAAAAAAGCAAACAATAAGAAATTCAGACGACTTACCTTATTTATACGTATAAAATTATTAATAAAATTATTTGAAATAATAGTCTGTCATGCATAAAAATAAAAAAAAAATTATCATGACCAAGAATCCTGAAATGACGACACACTAAATCATTAAGCATTCATATCACAATTAATGAAGCAAATCTAGCTTCTGTAGCAAGTAAATAAAATGCACAAGTTTTGTGATTATATTCACCTTTTACACAGAAACACCATTAGAATTACAAATCTTTCATGGCGAAAATATCAGTGATGAAAGAAAAAGACAAAAGAAAGAGGTAACAGATTATTTCTATATATCTATGCATTGTCTGTTTACCTGTGATCTATATACCTATCTATACATACATAAATGCACATAAAATATTATTAATTGAGTGAGTTTCAGAACGTTTTAATATCTTGAAAATATATTAAAAACAAATTAAACCATCACCCAGCTTAATCTCATCTTTTATCCTTAAATATTATATAAATGTCCAAGGTAGTGTTATCTGTTAGGAATCAGGGTCAGGAAACACATGCAGAAACTTCTGTCTGATGAATTACCATATGCTTTTATGAAAAACATGATTTGAAATTCTGTGCGTTAAGACACTAGAAATGTTATTTAACATCTAGTACCTTAGATAGAATAATCAAATATCTTTTTTTTGGAGAGTTACAATCATGTGAATTTATTTCAATTTATTATGATTAATAGGATAATAAATGGACTCAGAAAACAAAATTAGGGAATTATATGGTTAATGTTCTCTGATTTTCAACTAACTGAAATATATCTTTGGCTTTACAGTGAAATTTCTCTCTCTCTCTCTCTCTTTCTCTCTCTCTCTCTGTCTTCCACAAATTCAATTAGGAAAATAAATAATTCTCTATGTCACATTATTCATTCCTTTAGCTGATTAGAGTGTCCCACCAACTTTAAGATGTAACAGTTATAAAAGATAGGTTTTTCAGAAAAGGATACACAGGTAAAAATCAGAATATACACTGTACATTAGGGGATTATTGAGGGAAAGTTTAAATTATCAGGACATTTCAAAAATATTAATTCCATTGTATTTAAGTATTGACTGTCAAAATAAAATACTGTATATTTGATCAAAAGAAACAGAAATATACTGATTTCTCAAAGTAACCAGTGGACTTAAATTGATTTCTATGTTTCCCTCTTCTTTTAAAGATTTTTTTCTCATTGTGAACTGCTTTTTGTGATCAGCATGTTCATGTGTGAATGTGTGTGCAGTATGTTATGTGTATATGTGAGTTTGGAGTTGATTTCTTAATCACCTATATTTATAATAATTTAATTTATAGACCTTGAAATACGAGAAATAACTTGTTTTATTACCATTTCAATTGTAGGCAAAAGAAAGCTCATGAATAAAATATGGAAAATATTCTGCCTTTTAAAAAATACATTGTGGATATTATAGAATATATGTATTTTTCTTGGCCTAGTAATTCTTTCTTTCACCAAAAGAAAATGAGAACTATTATTAGGCATAGCAATAATAAGGAATGGTGTGCGTGTGTGTGTGTGTGTGTGTGTGTGTGTGTGTGTGTGTGTTTTGTGTTCTTTCATTTTATGTAACAGTGCTAGAGTTAGAATAAAGAGGTCATTTAGGAAACCTTGCATTGTTTTCTAATGACTAAACTTCTATCAACATCTCAAGTCATTTTGATATTCAAATATGAATTTCTCTGACCACTTTTAACTCAGCTCTGACAGAGATTCTAAAATCAAATGTCAGGAAGTTTGTCATTTCCTAACTGTAACCCAGTTTTCTTTGGGAAAACAACCCCTGTACTGAATAGAACATAGGGGCAAGAGGCAATATTTCAAAAGAAAAGAAAATTAAAAAGTTGTTTTTAAAAGTGAGAGTGTCCTAGGTGGAAGTACAAGGAAGGGGTCATTGTTATCAATCTAATATACTACAAATTCTTAATGCCCAAATTTATAAGAGTAACAAACTATTAATATAAAACCAAATAGTATATGTTTAGTGTACTGATAATAACTCTCGAATGTAACATATCTGGCCATAGGCCTCAGAATAATTATAGTATTCTATTTGTCATCACAAGTTGATGGCTGTGAGTGATGAGGGTCCTCTCCAGGGTTGTTGTAGCTTGTTCATTAGTAGCAAATGGCAAAAGCACCCCACAGTGACAGGTTAGAAGTCATTTTACATTACCTGTCAAGAGACAAACAGGGACAGCCATTAAGTATCATGCTTCATCAATGGGAGTAACATATCTGTTGATTCTTTACCTTAAAAAAATTTAACTTTTTTTGAAGTGATAAATCCTTTATATCAAGGTTATATAGCTAGTGCATGTTTGTTATGGAAATTGACTATATGACTAATGGTTTTATTTTTTTTTGAAATCTTAATTGACCAATCTGATAGTGTTTTTTTTTAAGTTAGTGAAGTAAATAATCAACTCAGTTCTTCTTTTCTTCCTCCCTTTCTTCCTTTCTTCCTTTGTTTAGCAAAACCTTATTGAATGCTGGCTTCAAAGTACTGAGCATAGCATAGTAAACAGAGTAGGGGTCATGACAATAGGGTGATGGCAGTCCAGTAAGGGAAATTAAAATTTTACACAATTATCCTTTGGATTCAATGATACTGAAAGCATATGGAAATAAAAGTACTATTTTACTCAATTTATTATCAAATTCGTTTTGATAGAGTTTTCCTAGTCTAATTCAAATGTGGAATTTTTAAACCTTTCTAAACATATCACAGTACATTTCATGTCAGATTATATAGTGAAACTACATTTCAAATTCATAATATTAAGTTATATACTTGGCTGCAGCAATCTGGAAATTTTATAAGGGTATAAAAGCTTTAGAAATCTATTCTCTATAATGTTAAATTGATTTTATTATTTTCATTTATATATAGAGTTAGAGCGAGATTAAATCTGAGAAAATAGAAAACATGTTCTATATTTTTTGAGAAAAAATTATCTATAAATATGTCTAGATGTTACAAGAAAATTCAGTATATGGGAAATTAGAGAGGGCTAATTGGAAGTGATATAATTTTCCAGGGACTCTCCATAAAAAAATTAAAAAATCAATTGATAAATTATCAGTTCAATTTATTACACTGTTATAAGAAAATGGGTCTTTTCTTAAATGAAATAAGATTAAACTTTTAATATTGAAGACAGGGAATCTTGGACACTGAATATCCAGTCTGGCACTGTTTACAATGTGAAGGGGACACAGGGTAATATGTCAGGGCACATGTTCAAGTTCATTCTCATCAGGCTGGTTTTGAAGATCTTCCATATGCTTTTCATTCCTTGAATCTTCAACCTTGCTGTAGCTCTGAAATATTTTCTATACCTATTAATGATTCATTGACCACATCTTCAGTTGAAACTTGACTACCAATAATGAGTGAATGGTTCTTCTCTGTTGTGTTTTCTCTCATGCAGAAAATATAGAAAATAAGATAGTTTATTCTGCTTTCCTAGTTATTCTCACCAGAGTATTTTGATGTAAACAAATTATATTTATAACAAATTATATAATATAATATATCCCAAATTATATAATACTGTATATAAAGATAGAACCAAAAATGATTTTTAGTGCCTAGCATTAATTTTTTAAATAATTTTATTAGAAAATATTGAATAACAACAGGGTATAAAGTCTGGCCACTTCTTTCCTGTACTTGTGATATGATAAAAGGAAAAAAAAAAAGATGTACAAAACAAAATGTTTGGGTCCAGCCAGAGAAACAAGCTGGCGCAAAGGGGCAAAATAAAAGTCTGAACTAGAGAAAATCCTAATAGAATTTGTTTGTGTGGTGCTTTGAATCAGATGTCCCCCATACACTCATGTGTTCTGAATACTTGGCATCCAGCTGGTGGCAACTTGGGAGGAGGGACATTGCTAGAGGAGGTGTGTCATTGGAGGTGGTCTTTGGAGTGCTTTGCCAGAGATCAACTCACTCTCTTGCTGCTTTGGTCCATCTGATGTTGCCAAGGAGTTATGTAGACATACTCTGCTCAAGCCAAGTTTTTCTCTTACATTATGAAGCTTCTCCCCAAGACTGTAAGCCAAAATTAAAACTTTCCTCCTAATAGCTCTTTTCAGTTGGGTTGTTTTTGCCCCAGAGATACAATGGTAACTAACAGTTGGTAACAGAGTTCATTGTGAAGGAACAGTAGGTTAAATGATATACTTTAAGATATTTCTAAAAATGAATTGATCATGTATAGTTCAGCTTCTCTGAAATTCCTGAGCTAGCCTAACAAGGTACAGAAGTGCTTCCGCCCATCAACCAAACAAAGCCCTTAGAAAACCTTTTCTTTTTAAGAAAGGGACAGCACATACAGAAATGATGGCTAAAAATAATATAATAAATCATGCAGATTAAGGATTTTAACATTGAATAAAATAGTCTTTTTTGTTTGTTTTGAAGTAGGGAGTCACTGTAGCCCAGGCTGACCTGGAATTCAGCATGCAGTCCAGGGTACCCTCAAACTCAGGTGACCATCCCACTTCTGCCTTCCAAGTGCTGGGACTAAAGGTGTGCGCCACCACACCCAGTGAAATAGTGATTTTTCTTTCTTTCTTTCTTTTTTTTTGAAAGTACTTAAGACAAACAACTTTGATTGTGTTCACACTCTCCCCTGGATTTTTTATTAAATAATAAAAAATATAAAAAATAAAGGAGGGCCATGCATTTTTGGATCACAGTTTTAGAGCTTTCAGTCCAGTAGCTTGACTTTGTTGTTTCTGGGTTTGTGGTTAAACAGAGCATCATGGAGGTGGAATGTGGTAGAGCAGAGCCATTCAAAACATAGCATCTGGGGAACAAAAACACATAGGTAGGTATTAGGAAAAATGGATACTTTAAGGGTATTCCCAAGGGATCTTCTATTTCCAACTGCTTTTCACTTTAAAGGTTTTACTGCTTCCTAATACTCAGAGATTGTGACTCTGTGTTGCAATGACCTTCTGATTTCTTATGGTCAGTACCTGGCCAAACGTAAGAGGAAAGGGTCTACTTTGGCTTGCAGACTAGAAGGGAAGCTCCATGATGGCTGAGGAAAATGTGACATTAGCAGAGGCTGCACATCTCCTCATGGCCCAAATCAGACATAGAAGAACAGGAGGAGACTGTGCCAACTAACACTTTTAAACTTCAAAGTCCATCCCCAGTGACACACCTCCTCCAGCAAAACTCCACCTTCCCAATTGTCATCAGCTGGAAAGTATGTATCCAGAACACATGTATTTATGGGGGACAGTTAGTTTAAACCATCCCAAGCTAAATACAATAATCCATTCTTGAGTTGACAGCTCTCATATCTCATCACTTACCAAATCTTGGACATTGCTACATTTACGCTCTCAACATATTAGTGTTGGGGAACCATTTAAACTCTACCCAATTCCAAGACTTTCTGTAAGTCTGAATTATTAATGGTAAAAGGATTGACAAATAAGCCAGGCATGATGGCACATGCCTTTAATCCCAGTACTCGGGAGGCAGAGGTAGGGGGATCACTGTTAGTTCAAGTCTACCCTGAGACTACATAGTGAATTCCAGGTCAGCCTGGCTGCTGGTGTGCTAGTTTGAGACCCTACCTCAAAAAACAAACAAACAAAAACACAAAAATATAAAAGATTGACAAATACATTCACGATAGGAAGTCAATTAGAGTAATTTGACAAGCATATGTATATATATATATATTCAATTACTTGTCTAATAATGTGGGAAGAACATTTAATATAATAATGATAAACAACACAAATAATAATAGAAAACCAATAAAATCTTCACTCTGAATATGGAACAATATCTTGTGTCAGTCACAAAACTTGAGAGGAATCATGTAGCTAAACACAGATTATAAATATTTCAGACAATACAAGGCAATATTTTAAAACAAAAAGAGCACTAACAGTAAAAGACACGAAAACACTGCATTGAATCTTGCATTAGTCTATTTCTAGCAGAATAATGAAACACCTTAGGCAGGGTTATTTATCAAAACCAAACCAAACAAAAACAAACAAAATTATACAAACATGCAAACAAAAACTGTTCTATGTGGCTCACAGTCCTTGCAGCTGAAAGAAAGAGCATCACCATCTGCTTGGCTCACAATGGCAAGAATGTGTGCAAAAGGAAGATATCAAATAGCCAAGCAGAAAGCCAGAGGGATTCAGGAGTCAGGACAGCCTTCTGTAACAAGTATCTCATAAGAGCTAAGCAGATTCCTAAGAGAACTGGATCATTTTTTTGCTGAGGGCAGGACTCCCCAGGAGGTAGCATTGTTAAACACACAGCCCTCACTTCAAAGTGAATGAGAGATAGTTTATTCTGGTGCCAAATACAAGAGTTCTTAGCCTGGAAACTCAAATTTTGGTTTCCCCAAATTCCATGTTCCAACATGCTAACAATTCAGTGAGGTGTTTATAGTTCCAGAACAATAGAACATCATAAATTTAGCTACTTTTCAAATACACTGATGGAAAAAAAAATCAGGTAGGTATGTTATAGCAAAGGAGGAAAATCTTAGCTTTCAGATGTTATCTGATGACATTGTTAGCCTTTGGGTTGGTGGAAACTGGTGGTCTGTTAGTACATTCCAAAAAAGGTTTTATCTGATTACCTGATAAATTATAAGGATATAAATTCAGACACAAAGGTGTTCATTCAATGGCTAACAAGGGGGCTAAAGAGAGCCCAAGGTAATTTGTCTCTGGACTTGCAAATTTCCACCTCTCCAAAATCAGTGAAGGTTGATCAATTAGCAAACTTTGCAGGGTGTTTGAAGATAGTGCAAGTGTATTGTGGGGGGGAACTTTTGGTTTTTAGAACTCCATTCTAATTCTGAATTATTTCCTGCATTTTGGAAATGTCACATCAGATCCCAGCAACTACACAGTAGGGACCAAGCTGGTGAAACAGAAATGCTAGAGAAAACAGTTTAGAATACCTTAGACACTATAGATATTAGAAACTCTTCTACGTTTTAACTTAAAAAATCAGGAGTCAGAATGTGCACTGAGTGGGGTAAGGGACAGAAAGGAGGGAAATGCGGACACATTCATAAGATTTGCTCATACAGTGTATAAGATGATTCATAATAAAGATATTTTCTAAAAAAGAAAAAAAATCAGGATATGGAGTACAATAGTTCTACCTTTGCAATGTAAATATGTTTGAAGACATGCCTGCAGAGTCTGGTATCTCTTCAGATATTACAGTGAGGTGGCAGTTAGGAAATCAATTCTTAAATGATAAATAATTCAATAAGAATACAGACTGACATGCCGAAAAGCCTCAAGAAAGAAAATGTATAAAAGAATTATAAAAACACAGTTGATTCCACTGGTCTCTGAGGAAGCACTAAACAGAGCCATGCAGAAGCATACATTACTACAGCCCTAAAAATGGTTAAAATTAGAGACTGCTGTTACCAATTTCATAGAGGATGCATGAGTATGAAATTATTAGAAAATAGAAAATAATTTTATATCTACTTAGTTACAAACATACTTCCACAATAGCCCAGAAATTTTGTTCCTAAGTATTTATCCTGATGATGTTGAAGACAAATGCACAAAAGTTAAATAGCAGCTCTAATCACAATGCACAAACACAGACGACTATTGGATGGCTGGCCTTACCCAAATAGGTGCATTGATGCAATAAAATATGACTCACCAATTAAAAATAGTCAGAAACTGAATATTTTTCCAAAATCATAAGTGAATGTACATGTTAGATGCATAAAAATTGACTGACTAAAATCAACTGAGTTCTACATGTTTTTAGTTAATATTGACTCCAGAAAAATCCAAATTAAAATTTGTGGGCATATGTTAAATCAGTAGTTAGCTGGGCTTGAGGAACACATATGTAGGGTGCAATCAGAAGAATCTTTTGAGGAAAATAGAAAAATTTCTGTGATCTCATTCAAGTGATGTCTAAATAAGTGTATATATTTATTATTTCTGATATATATATATATATATATATATATATGATAATATGTGATAATCAATAAATTGAGAATCTGTGCACTTAGTTTTATCAAACATCCTTGGATAAAGATGATTCAAAAGTAATGATTACCTTAGCAACATAGAATTGAGAATTATAGGACTAAAGTTCTCCATAGAAAACATTCATCCAGCATGTTCTTGCAAACCACAAATAAGAAATAATAAGAAAGGAATTCAACATAGGATTTGAAAATATTTTAAAATTACCCTAGTTCATTGGGAAAAAGTTTCAGATAACTGGTACTTCATGAATATACAATCATATTATTGTAGGTAGCTAAAGCTGGAAAAGAAAAAAAAAGAAGAAATTCAATTCTGGATCTATGTGGCTTTGCTATATAAGCTACTATGGTTTAGAAAGTTCACTGGAAATATGAAGAACAATGTTTTTTCTGTATATTGAGGCCAGATAACCATTTTATTTCAGAAGATAAGTCATGCTTGACCAAGAATAAATGAACTCAACAGTAAAAAATTCAAGTTTAGTTTGAAATCATGACGCTGTGACGATTATGAATCGTGTATAACACCTCTCTCAGTTAAATTCCCACTTCCTCTCCCTCCCACTTACCCTCCATATATATATATATATATATATATATATATATATATATATATATATATATATATATATATATATATCACTGACAAATTCCATCAATAAATCTGTTATTTTAGATGTGGTTTTTAGGAAAAAATATTTTATTTTTAAATTTAAAAAATTCAGTGTTATAAATTGTAATCTTCCTTACTTTACTGGGTAACTTGAAGATAATGTGTGTGTGTGTGTGTGTGTGTGTGTGTGTGTGTGTGTAAGGATGCTGGTTTGTTTTTCTCCATGACAAGGCAAGGCTGTAGAAAAGCTCATGCTTTAAGCTAATATTTAATGAGAAAGTCCTTCCTTGAGGGGACATTCAGACACCAATGCCCTATGTGAGGCTAATGGGCCATATCATAAAGACACAGATTGCCAGAGAATGAAAACTGACTATCACACAAGTGTTTGCAGCAATGAGGAAGATTTGGGTCAGGAATATTTTGACCCTGGCCATCTGGGAATTGACTTATAAATATGCATATAAATATTTTTAATGCATGTTTTAGTCTTTGTAATGATAGGTATGTACATGTGATTCCAGCAGACAGGAATTCCAAGAAAGGACAATGTTGGCTTTTCTTAAGCACTGCCAATGAAATTTGCATTTAAGTTGCTTGCAAGCAGTCTTGAGGAAGAGATTCTAGCAGCTACACAATTTTGATTGATTGAAATTGAAAACAGCTTTAATGCTATTTTGGTGCTGTTTGTGTGTGTATGTGTTTGCATGCTGTGTATTCCTGTAAAGTGTCATGGTTAACCTGAGAATAAGATATTTTTATAGAAGCAATTTGAGGTTAATGTCACTGTGAAACAGACTGATGTTTATATAACAATTGCACAGTATGGTTCCTATAATAAAAATGAATAAACATAATGCAAAATTTAAAAATTCCAGTATAAACGAACACTAAACAAACACTATGTTCTGTATTCCACAATATGAGGGGAGTTTATTTTTAAAGCTGCCATTTTTAAACATCATTGAATCTAAACAGAACAAACCTTGAGAAAGATAATCATTCTGCAAGTGTTGGTATCTGCTCAAAAGCTACACTTTCAATCACTTTTAAACAAAAGTGTCACTTTGCAAAATTAGATTATTAATTTCCACAAGGCATGCATCACAACCCTTGTGGTACTTTCTCCATACAATCATTAAGAGAAAGTCCATGAATACTTAATGCTAGCAGGGATTTGCATCATAGAAATACCTTCAAGCTTCTGCTCTGTATTCAGTGACTGTCCCACCATCTGGCATAGGTTTCAGTTGACTGATGCTGAAGCAATAAATTAATACAGTAAGAGATGCTACCAACAGTTTTAAACCAATTAAAATGCTTGAAGCAGGCTGAATGTGTGTTAAAATGTTATGTCTGCTTCTGACAACAGCATTGCACGAAAGCAATATAATGAGCCCACCATGGTTGAAGGGAAGTACAAGTCAAGGTTGCTCTTCCTAGCAGGCACTTATAAGAAAAGGCTTGCAATTAACAAATAAACACCTGCATATGACCACTCCCCCATCTCAAAGGGCAAATCACACTGCTTTTTTTTTCTTATGGTACTAATTTATTTCAGATGAATAAGGAGAATTTTGAAGATCTTTTTTAAAGAAATGCTCACTGGCATGTGCTAATTCTGTCAATTTCTAAAATTAAAATAAATTACCAATAAATTAAACACTAGGTAGAATTTTATGACAAAATGATTTAAAAAGTGTTATTTGCTTGTTTCTTTTTTTAAAAAAGAAGGTCCATAAAATATATTTAGTGAGACAAAGGTGAGATTATCTATGTGTCTATTACTGATACCTGAATGAATAATGTTAATATATATTATTATTAACTAGAAAAGACATAAATAATATTCAGGTACTTGAAGACCACCAAATGAAATATTGAATTTATCTTCTTCATCTTTGTGCACTTTAGTAAGTTTTAACACATTATTGTTATCAAGAATATCATCCTATGAGAAATTCTCTATTCATATTGTTCACTGAAATGATTTCATTTATACACAATTTCAACTTCATTCTCAACAAATGTAACCATTTCATTCATTTTTCATTTATTTTTGTAGCAGTTTGTTTGTTTCGTTCATTTTTGTAGCAGTCAATATATATACCCGGTAGGAATTGCTGAAAATTGTCACTATCTTTGTGAAATTATCCTGTGATGTGTAAGCATTTAAATTAAGCTGACAATAACTTTGTCAGGTATTTAGATCATAATTAATTTGAAACTCAAAAAATTAAATAAAGCTTTTTAGGGATAAAACTTGAGGCATTTCAGAATTAAAATACAGTTTTCTATGATCATTAAATATGAATTGAGTAGATTGTTATGATGGTGATTTTAAAATATACTACATATGTGTGAAACATTACTATCATAGTCTGTATCTAAGTTACATCATATCAATAATTCAGCATTCTGTGGAATACCATTATCTTAAATTAAAAGATTCCTCACTTCACAGAGAGACATTTGCTCAACCATGTTTATAGATGCTCAATTCATAATAGCTAAAAATTGGAATCAACCCAAATGCCCATCACTGGAAAAATGGATATCAAAGTTGTGGTACATATGCACTCTGGAATTCTACTCAACTGAAAGGAAAAATTATATCATGAAATTTAAAGAAAAGTGGATAGACGTGGAGCAGATTATTCTTAGTGCCCTCACACAAGAACAGAGTCAAACGCTGCATATTCTCCCTCATATGTGGTTCCTAACCAGGTTAAGCCTGAACAATAATAAAACCTGAGAGGTGAATTGAGAGACTCACAAAGGGGGATGGAAGGAATTGGTGGGGGCAGGGGAGGTCAGGGGACTTACTTACCAATCTAAACCAAAATTGAATGATACTATAAAATTGTTATTTTCATATACTAAGCTCTTGAGGAAGCCATGGGCATCATTTGGTAAGAGGGGCCCTGAATAGGGTAGGAGGAAGCCTAACCCCAAGACAAATTGCTGTAACTTCCTTTCTCAGTCATTGGTTACTTCCCACACTGCAAAGTTGATGGAGTAGACCCAAGAGGTCCCCAACATAAGCCAAGCTTCTGTCCAAGCCCTTGAATACTTGTGCTAGGCAAAAGGTAAGACACTATTGCTGAAGATAATGCAGAATGTCTTCACACAACACCAAGAGACTCTACTTGATCCAGAATGGTAACCAGCTCCCAGATTGTAACCTGTGTAGTGCTGGAAGGTTTTACATGACCTGACAGGGGAAACTGACCAAAGATATTCCCAGAACAAAGGTCACTGATATACAACACTGACTGATGCAATGAGAATGCTGAAGACACTGCTGTATGGTAGTGATCTGTAAGCCAAGAAGTGCTTATCTGTGCAATAGTGGCATTAAAGCTAGGTTGGTAATCAAGGGCTTGCTAATTGGCAAAGAGATCCTCTCAGTGGCAGATAACACTTAA
The DNA here is from genome assembly GCA_004024765.1 of Zapus hudsonius. NCBI lineage: Eukaryota > Metazoa > Chordata > Mammalia > Rodentia > Dipodidae > Zapus > Zapus hudsonius. Next base: position 18,030 of record PVHP010005674.1, read on the forward strand.
CTGGAACTGGGATCCATGTAAACCCTTATGGGGACCAAGAATCTGGGCTCCAAGGGGAGTCACCCACTAACCAGAGGTCTATTGCTAGCCTACACCCAATAGAATTTTGCCAAATTAAGAATGTTTGCCTCATTTAAGCTATACTGATATCACTAATGGATGGAGACTCTGCATGTATTTTTCAGGAGGCAGTGAGAACCATGGACAACCCAATCCCACCAACAGGACCTGAGATATTGCTTGACATCCAAGCAGGACATGGACCTCTCTTACTTTATGATATAGAGCCCAAACGAAACCTTTGAGGAAGTAGCAAAATGAGCAAGAGACCTACCTCCACAGCAAGTCAGATAACATGGGAAAGTATATTGAAGACAGGCACTGAAGATACCTAACACAATCCAAAGCAGAAATCCAGAGACACTTAACACATCAACAGTAAAGCAGACCTAAAACTCACCCACCATGACTTAGGAATTTAAGAGGAAGAGGGATCAGAAAGAGTGTAAGAGCCATGGAGGGGGAGAATATCCAGAGACATTGTGCCCCTCAGCAACAACACACACAAAAACAAACAAACAAACAAACAAAAAACTGGCTTCCTATTTTACAATCCATAACCCCCATCCCATGGACTGGTCCAGCAGGACCACTGAGGAGCACCCCTAGCGTGTTGGGCACAGGGAGGAGGGAAAGGGTGGAGCCATCACAATACTTGCTCATACAGTGTATCTAATTATTGACAGTAAATATGAGAAAAAACTACAAGTAATCAAAAAAGCGTGTGCTCGTAACTTCAACATAAGTATATTAAACATGTGTGTCTTGAAATTTAGTTCATTATTCTTTTTAAAAGTCATTCAATTAACTTTTCACTCATTGTTAGTGATATGTTCAAAAAAGTTTTTAAGTGACATATTGGTGATATCGTGCAATGTTCCTGGTACAGAGCTGTAAAAAAATCATAAAAAGATAAAAATAAGAATAATAGGTTTCTTTTGCCAATTTAATATTACAAATGTTTATGCCAGTCCAGCCTATACTAATTTTTGTGGTGTTCCCACAGCCTTAATCATATTAATTTTGCTGTATTTTAATTCTGTTTAACTTTATATATTCTTTATTTATTAACAGGCAAGTTAGAGAGTGGTGGGAGGGTAATTGGTATTTCAGGGCTTCTTGCCACTTAAAACGAATTTGGGGTGTATGCACCCCTTTGCACATCTGGCTTTATGTGGGTTCTGGGAAATGAAACCCCAGCTAGCAGACTCTGCATGCAAGCAACTTATCTTCTGTTCAACCTCCCCAGGCCCCCTTCTAACTTTTTATGATGACATATGATTGAGGAAAAGAGTTGGGGGAAATGGCTAATCTCTTAAAATCATTATTGCTAAATTAGGAAAAGCACACACACATTTGGACAGTATTTGATGTGTCCTGTTTGAAGTGAAAGGACTGCCTGCCATGTACACTCATAAGGTTAGCCACATATCTGAAATGAACTTTTTTTCCTGTGGAAATTGAAAGGACAGTACCACAAGGACAATTCACCCTTCATCAGCATCTTTATTCCTTCCAACTGGTTAATGTTCCTTTGTTCCATATCCAGTGGTAAACCCCAGAGTCATTGGGATAGGAAAGAATATGATCAACCACCACAGTTCAAGCTACTTATATAACCTTCTTCTGTAAAAACAAAACAAAAGAACTCTTTTTGTTCCATATTTTGATTATGCATCCTAGTTGTCAGATTCTTGCAAAAAAATCTCATCTCTTAGTTATAAGAATTCAGTTATAGATATGTCATGAAAATGTACTCATCTCAAATTACCTCTTCAAAATTTAAGTTGTTTTTGTTTTATATATATTTGTATATTTGCATACAGGAATGACAGGAGTCCATTCTGAGTCAAAAATCATCCTCACGAGAATCTGATTCAGTTAATTTATACAAACCTAGCTGGTATACCTTAATATAATCCAAGATTGATTATAATGTAATCACCCCCTATTTGATGATAACATTACTATGAAGCATATGATGAGATATATAAAAATCAGTGAAAAATAAGCAAGGATACATTAATGTTTAAACAGTCAAGTTTTATTGGAAATTTCCTTAGTTACTTGGTTCTGAATTCCAGAGGGAATGCTAACTCCACTTTTCTGATTTGCAGTCTGTATTTCAAGCTATCCTATCTCCCACAAAGCATGGTACACTTCTCAATCCTGTTGAGGCTAAATATTTCACAATCAGTAACCATTTTAAAGGAATTCAGAGGTGTCTTTCAAACAGTCTTGTGGCTCTTTTAAGTTATCCAGGGAGTATAATTTATTAAATAGCAAGTCTCCATGCATACTCAGAATCGACTTCTTAAAATCTTATCACATCCCTTTGATGGGTCACAAGTCTTTGATAATATGTTTTAGTTTTCAAAAATAATATATCCACCACATCTACAATAAAGAGGGATTAATAAAAATACTATCATCCCCAAATCATTAACATGGAAGTTTCATAGAAGATTTGTTATGGCTACAGGAAAGGTGGCTGAACACAGATGGAAAAAGAGACGAGGCAGTAAGGTTACCCTGGACTTCATCCATTATGACACTGCCAATGAAGAGAGTTTTAGGCACACTGAAGCACAGTTAGATTTTTTTCTAGGAAGACCAGTCTATGGGGCATGCATTGAGATTGTAAGCAGCCTTTGCTTAATCAGAAAAAAAAAAACAAAATAATGACATTGTTAACGGTTGTAAAAAAATGTGATGAGGATACTAACTACAAAAGCCTCAGAGTTATCCAGTTGAGGTGGCCCCAGCCTATATCCTCAGCTGTTGGGAAGCAGAGGTAGAGGATCGCCCTGAGTTGCAGGCCAGCCTGGGACTACAGAGTGAGTTCCTGGTCAGTGTGGGCTACAGTGAGATCTGTATTTAATCCCCGACCCCCTCTTACCGCCAAAAAAAATAGCCACATTGTTGCTGAAGACATGTCATACTGCTATGTGAGAGATAATTATTAATATGACAAAAAAAGGAATAATAAATACTAGATTTGAATCTTAATTGGTAATGTTAGTGATAAATAGAAAGGAAGCTTAAGATAATCTGAGGGCTGGAGAGATGGCTCAGAGCTTAAGGCACTTGCCTCCAGTGCCTAAGGCCCCTGGTTCAATTCCCCAGTACCCACATAAGCCAGACCCACAAGGTGGTGGCCCTGGTGCTCTCTCTATCTATCTCTATCTCTCTTTCTCTCTATGTGTGTATACCTCTCTGCTTGGAAAATGAATAAATAAAATACTTTAAAGAAAAACTGAGTTCAGAAAAGTTTTGGTGTTTTGTGGAGTTCTACATTACCAGATTTACATCTAACCTATTGTCAGCCACATGTGGCTGGGATGAATCTTCAAACCAGGCACAATTTGGGGGAGGAACATGTTTGTTGAAACTACAGATTGAGGGGAAGTTCCATAACAGTACACAGAAATGTGTACTTACATCAGATGTATTAAATAGCAAAATTTACCACTCTGGAATTTTTTCTTCAAGTAACCAAATTGGAAAACTGTAAAGATTGAATGTCAAAACACTTGGTGAAAAATCAGTGTGAATCATTGATTTACATTCTGCCTTAAACAAAAGAATTTGGTTTCAAACTAGAGTGTAGTCAACTTTGGACAGAAATGAGAAAAAGCCAATAAATAGAAGGTAGAGGTACAGTGCCAACCTGAAGAGGTCAATAGTATTCTCAAGTTGACAACCAACAAAACTCCTTACAAAACAGGACAGTTAGTATCTGAGAAAATAGCCTTGTTCCAAGGGCATATAAAGCTCATTATTATTCTGCTTAAGGAGACCAGAAGCAACAGATAATAAATAAACCTAGGAAGGGGAAAATAACTCTGGATTAAAAATAATGTATTTGTTCTATTCAAGATGAATCCATTATATTTATTACATTTAACCTATGAAAAGGTTCTTCATGCTTAGAATAATCTTGAATATGGAACAGATTGATTTTGCAAATTAAAAAAATACTTAATTTAACAGTGACAGAAATTTATATTTAGATATTCACTCTTCAGCTGAGTCCCTGTGGTCAAATATGTGAGTTAAATTTAAAATGCAATACAAGATGGGCAGGGCATGGTGGTGCACACGTTTAATCCCAGCACTGGGGAGGCAGAGGTAGGAGGATTTCTGTGAGTTTAAGGCCACCCTGAGACTACATAGTGAATTCCAGGTCAGCCTGAGCAGCAGAGCAAGACCTTACCTTGAAAAACAAAGCAAAAAAATGCAAAATAATTTGAATGCCTCACATTACACACAAGAGAATATTATCATTGCATGCAAAGCTGCTGCGTGCACTGTTTCTGCAGTGGAGGGTAGATCACATGCAAAGTAGGCTGAACTGATCTTTTCTTGAAGCTCCTTCCCAAGGTTGCATTCTCATTTTCCGTATGACTTTTCTTTCCGTAATTATAGATGTTTTGTCAGTTTTTCCAGTTTGAGCAAAGATGCACAAGCATGTCACACCTCTGTATCCTGAACAAGTACAGATAGAATTCACTCATCACTACTCACTGTATGAATCCTCAATGGGTACCCATTGATAAGAGGTTCATGGCTAGTACATTACTTGTAAAGTTGTAACATTGAGCTGTCCTTTCAGGCTATAGTTCTGACTTCAAGTTGCCTCGCTTCCTATGCAGTTATTTCCTGTTTCTATGCTCTTGTTATGATATCATCATCCATTAATAACTGCTAGGATATTTAGAAGTAAAATTTTAGCTCAGGAAGTTAGTGTGAGTGACTTCTTGGGAAAACATTTTATCACTTGGTTATTTGTCCATCAACCATTTGTAAGTCTGGCCTCACTTGCTCTGCACCATCTGTAAGAATCTGTAGGGAGAAAAAGAAGAGGCAAAACACATTTCTCAGTGTGTCTTATTAGACAGCCTACAGGTACATGATGACTGTCACAATGCTAGAGAGGCCAGCAGAACATGTGACATGTCTACAGAGTTATTGGTGACAAAGTCTCCAAGAATTAAACACCTGGCCATATGTAAAACTTTTCTTTTTGTCTTTTTCTTTTTTGACATGTCTGAAAATTTTAGCCCATAATAGACATAATCCATTCTAAATTCAGCCGGTTTGGCTGTGAATCCAGGAGTGTACCACCATGCCCAGGTTTCCTAGTTTTGCATTCTATTTTTTTTTTGTCCTGATCCTTAAGATAATTGTATCGATTAAAATTTAGAAAGATTTGCTTTTTTAATCTCCAAGAATGACTAAGGGATAATTATATATTCCATCAACCACAAGTTTCAACTGTGCATATGAAGCAGTTATTGTCAGTATAAAACTAATTTTTAGAACATATTATCCATAACCATCCAGATTAAAGTAATCTTTACTCTTAAGATTGAAGTCCAGAGAAAGTAAACATTGGACTCATGGTCAAACTACTGATAAGGAATGATATTATTCAGTGCTATTACTTATAGGCCTAAATATCACAAAAGTAAAAAAAAAATTGTATACCTTAAGACATTATTTTGAGAAAATCTGAAATCTACTATTGTGTTCATTAGGAAAATTAAAAACCATGCTTCATGATTCAAAGTTTAACCAAACATCATATTTTATATTACTCAGAAATGTAAAAATTCAAACTGCTAGAACTTACTTTTTGATTATTATCTTGCCACAAATTCTACTTTATTATTTCAACTTTATCTGTATTTTTAAAATTTGTACGTGGTCTATATTACTTCAAACAAAAGCATTCTTTCTATCTGGAAATTCTGAGAGAAAGTAAAAGAAATAAACTTATTAGGTAGTTAGGGAAAGAACCTCAAGAATGAACAGTTTTTTTTTTCTTTTGTCTTTGGAATATAGCTGTGAAAGTAAGCTTTAGGGTTAAAATTGCAAACTCCAACGCACTAGGAGAAGAGAAGAGAATCCTTGCTGCTGGCTCTGAGACAGCTAAGAAGACCTCAGGATAAACATTACTCTGGGAATAACAGTAAAGCCAGTCTCAGCTGGCTCCAGCTGGCCCTAAAAAGTCCCAGACCCTTTCCCTTGTTTTCACCCTTGATTGTGTTTTTCTCCCCCTTGAAAAGCTTGAAGGCAGTCACTGAACCCTCCCCACAACTAGTCACAGAGTCAAGAGAAAGGTGTTCAGTTCTTTGATTAGTAAGGAGATATTTGGACACCATGGAGGACTGATGAAGTTGTCAGGATTGCACTTCTCCATATTTCAGTCAAGTCATTTTAAAGATCTACTTATTTCTGTAGCCAGAAATCCTTATAGTAGGAACTCCAAGACAAAGAATAATAAAATGCCTGTCTTTGGACCCCCTATTGGATAGAATCTCCTGGTAAGTGAACTCTTCTCTCTGACTTTTTTGATGCAATAAAGTTTGCTTCTTCTCTAAATGTCTTTTCTCTATGGAATACAATTTCTCTATTAAAACCCATATTTCTAAACCATGAGATTCATTCTTTTAATTCCTCTACGCAGTTGGAATTCAGCAGTGCATTGGTGACCCACTGAGAGTCCAACACCCTAGTTGCCAAGTTAAACCTACCTAAAAGATGAGGTAAGGCTCCATTTCTCTCAAAGAGATCTTGTCAATTCTTTCTTCTTACAAGTAGCAAAATATCTTATTTCTTGTCATAACATCCTGATGAAATTTCAGAAATCTTTGGTACAGTTAAACGAAAAAAAATAGAATCATACTGTGAAATATTAAAATGTTTATATTACATAGTATGTTTATATTACAAAACAAAGAATATTTAATACAATTTAGGCTATGTGTTAGTCATAACAAATTAACCCACACTGGGTGCCATCAACAATAGATGTTTGTTATGTCATATTCTGGAGACTATAGGTCAAGGTCACAGAGTGAGTAGTCTGGGCTACATTCTAGACCTCCATCAATGGATTTCAAGTTGACTGACATCTCTCTATGTCTTCACATGTCCTTTAGTCTGTGTGGAGGAATTTTTGATGCCTCTTCATATGTATCAGTTTCTTCTACCTGTAAGGACATCAGTAAGTTTGAACTTGGGTGCAGCCATTTTTAACTTAATCAAGTCTTTCAAAGCCCTGTTTCTCTATAGCCATGTTCTGAAGGATTTGAGATGAGGAAGTCAGTGTGCACTTCAGGAGGTAATCACATGCGGTAGGCATACATTTCACACATGAACTATATGTTCAGGGCTGGAGACATTGCTCCTTGGTAGACTCATTGCCTAACATACATGTGATCCTGGGTTCATTCTTCAGCACCATAAAATATGAAAGGAAAATTTAAAAAAATAAGATCTTGTGTGAGGCAAAGGAAAAACTCAATAGTTTAACAGCCAATACTTCTGAGGACTAGAAGTACCCAACGTACAAGTGTCCAAAACTCTGTTTAATAATCTCAACAGTGAAAATAAAGTCAGGGCAGGAATAGTCTTAAATTCTTACTCACCAAAGTTCAATGACCCATGAAAAATTTAAATATGTAAAAATTCATTTTGATTACATAGTGCCTCTGCTATTTTTCATAATATGAAATAATGAAGTTTCAATTTTTCAAGGTTCCTAGACTATCTTTAAAAGTAAGAATATAAGTCTTTCCACTTTGTTGACTTTAAAGTTTTGCTATCAGGACTGCGTTAAAAATGCAAAATGAATTTTTAACAGTGCATTGACACTTGCATTGTTAATGTGCCTCCAGGCATGTAATTAGCTGAGCAGTTTAATCTTTTATATTCCAAAGTTTGATCCGAATGCAAAAGCTCAGAAAAGCTATAAAGTATTGACCAGCATCTTTGATAAAAGGGAAGTTTTTAGCAGCAATTTCTGCAAAGGCAAATTATACTTACTACTTCTCAATAAGTATATTAAATATGATATTTATTTTCCATTTTAAGGAATGAAACACTGGCAAAGCATCCACTATATTTCCTACGCTAGATTATTGAGAGATTTGTTTTGTTAGAGAAAACAGTAAGATTCATCCATAGTACTGATTGATTTACTCTATAAATGAATCATTTTAATAATTCTTATCACCCATGAAGGAGAGAGATGTCAAGTAAATGCAAATTCAAAACAAATTATGATGTAAGCTATTTACATAAATTAATGTGTTTCTCATTAATCTATGCTGCATAGATACTAAAAAAACAATTATTTCTATAGCATTAAGCCTTAATTATAAATACACAGCACTGTTTATGGAACAGATGAAATGAAGGGAAGGCTCACTGGGTATTGATGACTTAAGATATTAAGCAAAGTGAATATCGAAAAAATGAAGGTAGCTTACTGGGGAACTAAATCCTTGTTAAAATAAGAGATATAGGCTGGAGAAATGGCTCAGAAGTTAAGGCACTTGCCTGCAAAGTTGATTGACCTGGGCTTGATTCCCCAGTACCCAGGTAAAGCTAGATGCACAAAGTGGTATTGTGTCTGGATTTCATTTTCAATGCCTAGGGGCCCTGGAGTGCCCATTGCATCTCTGTCTCTATTTATAAATAAATACATATAAAATATTTAAAAATGGGAGATGTCAATACTGCATCTGTCAGCAGGGCATTTTACTTGTCTTTGTGGAGGTACTGTGGAATCAAACCAGGGTTGATAGGCTTTGTAGGAAAGTGCCTTAACCACTGAGCAAACTCTCCAGCCACTCTTTCATTATATTTTTATGTTAACTCATTGTTCACCAAATCTTAACTATATCTCATTTCCTAACGGACTTGTGTTCCAGAAAACCATCATAGAACTGTCGCATTTCATGGCTTACTTAAGGAGGAATATCAAGATTAGTTTCCCTGTAGCTATCTAATACAAAATTAGGAACATTAAACTTTCCAAGTAAACATATTTTAAATATGTCAAGAAGATATTAACAAAATTGAAAAAGCATACATTATAATAAAATTAGAAAAAAATAAATATTTTTCAATAAGGCTAGTTCTCCAGTTGAGAAAACCTGGTATCAGTATAAGAAAGCAAATATATCTGTAGTTATTCTACATGAGGTGTTCTTCTGTGGTATTCATGGGTTAATTGTATAATATTATAATTACCTTATAAGAGAACACTTTTTGCCCTCATTAGGAAAATAAATCAAAATAAAATGATTAGATGTAATTTTCCCATTTCCTCCCATGGTAAAGCCTATATATATAATATATAATATATAATAATGTATATGTATATAATAGAGGTTAGAATCTTCAACAGTAATACATCACAGTCTTCTATGGATACATCCGTTTTATTGCTAATGTATAGGCTCTTCATGATGTGATTTTATTTCATCTTATATTACTCAGTGCCATTCATTTTATCAAATATTGTTGATTCTTTTCTTATGTGTCTGTTATGGTGAGATAGAAAAGATGATTGACTGAAAACTTGCTATTTCTGCCATCGGTGGAAACTGTGACCCATGGAGACATGAAAATGCACAAGTGCACTTATGCTCACACACTAGCCAACCATCTATTTGATATCTCAACAAGTTGACTGAGCAGTTTCAGATGCCTCAAATGAGATTAGAAAGATGAAGAGGAATTTCTGCTGTTGTCAAAAGAAAAAAATAAATTTAGATTTCTACTATGGGAGTAATAGTAAGTTTATTATTGAAGAAGCTATACATTGGTGTGCAAGAGAAGACTTACTAGAAAGGCTGGATTACAAAAGATAAGATCAGGAAGAGGTAGAAAAATAAAGAAAAGAAAGAGAGAGAAGGTGAGGTGGACCAAATGGAAAGGGAAAACATGGGGAAATTCTACATGAAAGAGGCTTTGCATTTGATGTACATTTTTAAATTTCTACAGAATTTTAACAGGGGAACCACAATAAAAATTATATGAGGGGGTTGGCATATATATTATTAGAAAATGGTAAATGAAGTATATGTAACAGTTGATCACTACAGAAGTTATTTTGACATGTGAAAATTTAGCATTACAAAACTTTTGGAAGAGGGAGATGAAGAGCCATTTCAGTTTAATTATTAATAGTACTTGTTCCAAAGTCATATACAGACTTAAAGAAAATTAACTGAAAAAGGGGATCGGGCTAATCTTTACAGGTTATTTGTATATAGTTGATGGCTGAAATATTTTGGCAACACTATTTTATAGGTTGTTCTGAGTATCATTTCAGTATCACAATTCAATCAAATTATGTATGACCATAACTAGTTGGAAAATATGAGTCTTAATTAAGAATAAACAAATTTGTACTACACACATGCATTTGTGTGTGCATGTATGTAGATTTGACTTGCCTCCAAGTCTTTATAAACACTTTCCAACTTTGTATACCCAGAAATCAGAGAGATTGCAGCAACCAGAACTTCTCAAAGTTCTAAGGAAACAGATCTTTATAACACTTACCCTGAGTGACTTATTCCAAGTCTCACATCAAAGAAAAGGCTGACAAAATGTTCAAACTAAGTCCATACAAAATTCCAGTCCATTTCTTCTCTCCTTTCATTCACTGTATATACTATTTACAAGACACTTGGGAAGTGTCTTGTTGTTTCTGATTTTCACAAATAACAGGGCAAACTAGTAATTCTCAAATGGGGGACATGGTTTGGCTTCTAAGGGTATTGACAATTGGTTTTGTTTATCCTTACCAGCAAAAGAATCAAAGAATCATAGTGGGTAGATCAGCATTTGTATAGTGAGCAGGAGAGACGGGCTAAGGTTGAAAAATCATAATTCAGAGTAATTAAATCGCAAGGTTTGTTCTCGCCCCAGAATTTAAGGAAGATCAAATGGCAGGTGCATCTCATGTAACAAAAAAATCAGCCTGCAGAAGTTTCATTGTTATGTATAAGCATTAAGTTTGTTTTCTTTATATATTCTAAATCATTGTTTCCATTTTTATTAATCCTGACATCTTTTATACTGTGTCTGTTGTTTCAGTGTTGTGATTCTGATAATCTGCTAAAATGTAGAGGTTTTAGGTACATGGAATTTTCTAGTACATAGTAGCAAGTTTAACAAATGTTGGTTCATTTGATTCTATTTAAATGTTTTCTTTTTTTCTTTTTTGTTTATTAATCATTTGCCCATGTGTGTGTGGGGGTGGTGGAGGTATTAACAATACCTCTTGTGATTAAACACAAGAGGTTTGTCCCACTTTTGGGGTTTGGCTTGGCAATTGAACCCAGACCAGGAGACTTTGCAGTCAAGCACCTTTCCCCACTAAGCCATCTTCCTAGCCTCCATTTGATTCTTAAAGCAGTATTTCAATATAGGCATCATCAGACCTGTTATTCCTCTTGAATATGCTTCTTGTATGGGATTTGTATATAGACAGACTCATATTGTTAGACTTAAAATAATGGTTTGGTTTTCCTAGGCAAAGAATGAGTTTGTTATTTCTGATCATATTTCTTTCTAAGAGAGGGATCTGTTTCAGAGTCAAGACAAGTTCATTTATCTTCATACTGCAAAAAAAAAAAATAATCTGATCATATGGGGGGAAAACGGCAATTGGGCATGTTTCATAGAATCAGCTGAAACATCACAAAAACAGAAAAAGTTATGTCCTGGTGAATTATATTGGTAACTATCAGTGACATAAAAGATCTAAGCAGAGTCTATAAATAACAGAAATCAGTAAAATGATTTAAAAATAATATCAATCATATAAGACTCCAGGGTTGTCAATAATTAATTCTGTGATACTGAGAATGTTAATCCTTTTATCCTTATTTATTTGCTGCAGACTGTAAAGTAGTAAGAGAAAATTTTAAGTATTCTTTCCAACTTTATAATTAAAAATCTGGTTTTGTATTTAACTCATTTGGAATTGCATTTCATTGAGTGCCATAATTTCACTAACAATTACCTTTATAAAAGGTGTGTTTATTTTCATTCCAGGATTGTGAACCTTTTGTCTGCCCAGCCCACTCCTAGGTATTTTCAAATCTTCTGTTCATGTAGTGTAGCAGTTACTTTCATGCTATTAGGATTAAACAATTTACCAAATGTAGGTGATGGGAGGAAATGATTTAGTTCAGCTAATAATCTCCAAGGAAAGTTTCATGATGGCAACAGAAGGATGGTAAATCTGCTTCTGGAATCATTTTTTTTCCATAGCAGCTAGTAGAAAGCTGCAAGCCTGTGAGCTTAACTCTGGTAAGGGTGTAGCTGGGCTCTAACACCTCAAAGCCTGAACCCTGCAACATATCTCTTCCAGCAAGTCTCTACCTTCCAAATCACTAAGATGGTGGTGAAATTTTCAAAACACATGAGTTTATGGGGGACAACTATTTCACACTACAATATAGACATAAGACAAAGATGACCATTTTAGATTTGAAGGTAACAAAACTAAACAAGACTGTGTTTTATAGAAATTCCAATTTTATTTGATTTGGTTTTGCTGGCATTACTAACAATACTAAGCAAGCTAATTAGCGTTTTCCTCCCAATTCCAGCCCCTCTCTCCCATACATGACATTTTTGTCTACTTGGAATTACTGAATGTTAGAATGTGGCTATGGTGGTAGTTTGAATGTGAATGTATGTCCTCCATAGACTCAGGTGTTTTCTTAACCTTGTAACTAAGGTCTTTAGCCAACTGGTTGGAGGAGGTATCAATGGATTGTGTTCTAGGATCCAGCAAGAAGGTGTATTTGGAGGCAAATATAAATTCCAGCCCACATTTATGAAGAGAGGGATGAGCTTTGGGGACCTGCTTGCTACTGGTTCATACTTGCTGCTTTCGGGTATTTGCTGGATGCTGGTGATTTTTTTTCCTCTTTTCTTGGACCTGTGAAAAAAAGCCACCTTCTTCTGCCTTTGATGGAACTTCCCCCGTGTTTGTAAGCTTGAAATAAATCCCTTCATCCCACAAATACTGTCTGTTTGGATGTTCATCCCAGCATTCTGGAACTATCTAATTATGGTGGCTATATTTGGGTTTAAAATACTTGAAGATATAATTAGTTAAGTATTTTGAGAAGGCATAATATTGAGTTTAGGATGGGTCCTAAATCAAAGGTCTATTAGAGAACAAAGCCAAGTTAAGATGGAAATAATCGAACACAGGAGTTATATTTCCACTTTCTAATGACTGCCCAAAATTGCCAGAGGTTAGACGAGATAACAAGAGATACTTACCTATAGTACACAAAGAAAATATTGTCTTGATGTTAATTACATATTAGGTTTATAACTTACTGAAGTGGTGGAGAACACACTACTCTTTAATCAATCTAGTTTTTGGTTACACTGCAGTAAAATTTTGTGGCAGTTCTAATGTAAAATGCTCACATAGCCTGTTGTTTGTGATTAAAGCTCATACTCCATCCACCTCTGCTAAAAACTTGGGAGTTGGAATCCTGCTGGAGAAAGTTTTCCTGGGGGCAGGCTGTGTGCTGTTATACATAAGTACACCTACCTCCTTGTCAGAACTATCTTACTCTTGCTGCTACCTTTCAGCTTATGTGCAACATGTGATGTCCAGCCTCCATGTTACCTTATGTTCCATGATAAGAAATTCTCTCAAGATTCTAAGCTTGAAATAAATCAATTCTGGTCACAAGTTGCCTCTAGTTGGGGATTTTGTTCCAGAAATTAGAAGGTAACAATAGAAAATTGGTACCAAGAAGTAAATTGCTACTGTCATGAACCTGACAAGTGGCTTTTGGTCTTTCGGGAAGCTTTATGGGAGGAATGTGGAAGAATTCAGGACTGAATTCCCAAAGTCTGCAAGCCAAGAGTACTGAGTGTTCTAATAAGAGCTTGAAAGATGTAAATGCAGATAGAACTGGGTACTTTGTCAGAACTTGGAAAGAAGCAGTTTACATGAGAGGCTGGCTACATTGCCTATTCTTGAGATCCTGATCAAATTTAAAATCCAAAGTTTAATCTGAAAGTAATGGGATGATATCTTTGACAGAGGAAATATGATCAAGTTTGGATTCTGGGCACAGAAGTTGCAGTTGTTTCAGCTGTAATTGTTTGAAAGATATTATTGTTTAAGATGGGTCAGAAGCTGTGTTGGGCCAGCAGGAAGGGGAATAGTTCTTGGGAATCAGGGAGTTAAAGGAGGACTAAGGAAGGAGGCCCCTACTACTCAAAGTTTATTTTATTCACCCTGGATTTGCCTGGAAAGCAGTCAGTTAAGGCTGAATGAGTGGAATTTGGAATCCAGAGATTTTTATCATGAGTCCAAAATAGAAGACATTGGAGCTGCAGTATTTGACATTTGCCCTGTTTTTTTTTTTTTTTTTCTATCCTGTATTCATCCAGTCTTTTGCTTTGCATTCTTTTTGCAGTAGGAATGTTTACTCTGGGTCATTATGCACTTGGTATATGCTACCTGTATTTTGATTTTAAAAGCTCAGAGTTATAAGACTATCTCAGATGAGACTTTGCATTTTGTACTTTTAAACAGTGCTGGAACTGGCAGAATATGAGACTTTTACAGTATGAGTGAATGTACTTTATCTCATGAGATAGCTATGAAGCCATGTGCAGAATGGGGTTCTTTGCATGTAAAGTGTTCCCAGTTGTCTCATTTTTGTTTTCATTAACCCTCATATTCCATCCCCATCTTATAGCATTCTGGGAGGTGAAACTGGAAAAGGTGTAACTAGGTGTAGACTTTGAGGTATCATAGACCAGCACCCTCTTTATCAGCTAATGTGCAAGATGTAATGTACAGCCTCTGTTTTGCTGTGCTTACCTGCCACGATGAAACTTGCCCTCAAAACTGAATGCCTATAATAAAATGTTTCCTCCCATTAGCTGTTTTTATTGGTCCTTTCAGCAATAGGAATGTAACTATAACAGAAGATATTGAAAACTACTTCAGTTTTGGTACAATGAAGTCATTTGTTTCAATTCTAAAAGAATGTGTAAATATGAAACTTTTTTAAGAAATCGGGTAATGGGTAGAAACATCAACATTAGATCGTATGTTAGAAATGCATTTTTAGTATCTTTATTATGAATAAGTATATACATTGTATGAGCCAATATTGTGATGGTGCCCCAATTTTCTTCCTCTATGTCCCCTATCCACTGGGGTCCCTCCTTGGTGCGCACACTGGATCTGTCCATAGGGTGGGGGAGTTATGAACTTCACCAGACGTTAGTGTCTGTCTCCACTGACTTTTCAGGGGTTATCGTACTTGCTGTGGTGATTGGTCTCCTGCTTATCTCTTGTAGAAAAATGTATTTTTTGGCGGTTAACACCGTTAGTAGAAATATTACCATTTGTGCTACATCTGTTGGGATCTCTCAAGGAAAAGTCCCAGGGAAACAAGTAGAAAGATCATCTGCATTTTATCAGGGGGTAGAGTTTGGGGAAAATGTACACTATTTAGTAGAAAAAGAAACACTTGTTAACAATAAAATTGGTTTTATTATTATTTTATTATTAGTAGTAATTTGCCTAACAAAGCTCTGACTTCTAAGCCTGGTTGCTTCTTTTTGTTCATAGTAAAAATTGAGTAAAATAATAATTTGAGGAGGGCACTGTTAAGAAAAATGAAATCTTTACTTCATGATTTGGAGAACTCTAACACTGTCTATATCTAAAAAGATACTGAAATACACTATGAAAAAAATTGTCAAGGTGCATGCTGGAGTTATGTCTCAACAGTTAAAGGCACTTGTTTCCAAAGCCTGATGGCCTGGGATTGATGTTTGATTCCCCAATGTCTATGTAAGGCCAGATCCAGACAGTGGCTCATTCGACTTTGTTTGAGCAGAGGTCCTATTGCACCCATTCTCTCCCTCTCTCTCTCTCTTTCTCTCTTTCTCTCTCTCTTTCAGCTTGAAAATAAATGAATATAAATCAATAAAAAACAAAAAAGGCTGGAGAAATGGCTCACGGGTTAACGCACTTGCCTCTAGTGCCTAAGGCCCCAGGTTCAATTCCCCAGGACCCACATAAGCCACAAAGTGGTGGCCCTGGTGTTCTCTCTCTCTCTCTCTACTCTCATTCTCTCTCTCTCTTTCTCACTCTCTGTATTTCTCTGCTTGAAAATTAATAAATAAAATATTTTAAAAATATGAGTTTCATGGTTAATCTAGGCTACTTTCTATTGGAAATATTAATTGAGTAATTTAAGTATCTGAATAGCTGTGGGTGAAGAATTGTGTTCATTAAAATTTTCTTTCTCACATTTCCAGGTAGTTATAGGAGGTTTAGAAATAATTCTTTCTTAGTCATTCAGAACAATAATGTGCTATTCTGAGACAGAAAACAAATAGTGATATAGATGTGAAAAACAAAATTCTCCAAAGTACAGAAGGAGTTGATATAAAGAGAGTTATGATATGTGTGTGCTATAATCAATAAAGTGTTACCACCCTATGCACACTGAGAGTGGATGCAATTCCTTCTTCTTTCAAGAATCTTTCATATCACTCATAATCATGCAATAAGACATTAACAGTGGACTCTAGCTTACTGACATGAGATCTCTGCATTTTTCATAGATTTGGCTATATTTGTCTACATAAATTATGCAGTGATTAATTTATCAATATATTTCAATATTTCATCCTATTATCTGTTCATTGGGTTAAAATATATGCAACTATAAAGTATAATTTGTATACAGACAAACTATAAATGAATCAAAAATAGTATCGTTTTAGACTTTAAGAGGGTCTTAACTATATCTCTTTGCTCAAGTTTTTACTCCACTCATGATGTTCCTTATAGAAGACATAGGCCAAGATGACGGTGTTAGTACAAATATATACCTTTTATCTGGATCACTCAGGGAACACTGTATATATTACATAATTTATATTCAGCTAATTTTTAGAATAATAATGTCAATAAGCGATATAAATGGATGATAGATATATGAAGGATGGATGAGTAATGGGAAAGGGAAAGGAAAGAGAGAGAGAGGAGAGTGAGAATGTGCCTTCAGGTTCTAGAAGCAGCAAAATCACAGCAGTGTGAAGGTAACTGGAAAGGTAGAGAGAGCTCTTTTAATTCCTGATTGCTATTTTTCCTCTTAAAAATTTCTTGTCAGATTTATATTCTTTTAGAAATATGTTAATAAATATATTATAACTCATTGTACTTGTAATCATAACATGATGTTATTAAGCAAACTTGGTAGGATTTTATTGTTTTACTGAGTTCCAGTTCTTGGAGATACAGAGCATACATTATTTGGTAGAGATGATATTTTAATTATGAATAATGAAGTAGTATTTAAAGTCTTTAATCAAGAATGTTTGCTGGGCTGGAGAGATTGCTCAGCGGTTAAGGCACTTGCCTCCAGTGCCTAAGGCCCTGGGTTCAATTCCCCAAGACCCACATAAGCCAGACCCACAAGGTGGTGGTCCTGGAGCATTCTCTCTCTCTCTCTCTCTCTCTCTCTCTCTCTCTCTCTCTCTCTGCTTGAAAATGAATACATTAAATATTTTTTTTAAAAAGAAAAAAAGTAGACACAGAGATCTAATGAATCTCTTCTGCCAAGTTGACTAGACTGTTCCTTCTGCTTCATTTGCTCAGTTCACCCTGGCATTTGTCCACAAATTTAAGATGACCCACAGCTCATCATCTGTTCCCTTAATTATAATAGCTATATTCCTAGTTGTAATACAAGCTTATTCTTTCTTCCCCCCTTACCCTTTCCCTTTCTCCTTTCTCTTCTCACTCTTCATTCCTTTCTCCTTTCCTCATATGGTCACAGCTTATCTTTCCTGCTCAAAATGTATTATTTAAAAAGTTAAACTGTTTTATTCTATTGTTGTCTTGTGATTTTCCCTGGAGAGAAGTCAGCAATCATCATTTCAGTCCAAATAAGACAAGGATGACAGACCAAATCAATGATTCCACCTGTGTCTAGCTTGGTGAACAAATGGGTTTATTGGGTTACTTAAGGAGCATGGGTGAGGGGGTATTTTCAGGACCATGGGTATCCATCATTGAAAGCTCACCCCAGCTTCAGTGATGAGTCATAGTGGCTGTTTCTCTTAGAATTTGCTGCAAAAGTACAGGCAGACCAGCCAGCTAGACAAAAGACTCCTCAGCAATTATTTACAGCTTTCATAACTTTGGTTGAAAAAGACTTGTGAAACTAGGAAATTTCATGTCTCCTAAGCTTTGTGCGGTTTTCAGCTTCCAGAGTCTCATGAGCCTCCTATCTTTCCCTAGGAAAAAATATATCTGAATTAACAGATGAAATTACTATGTAGTATTCTACCTATTTCTCTGGCTCTTACATTTTTTTCTGCCCTTTCCTCTGTGATGTTCACTGAGTATTGGAGAGGGGGGTATAGATTTCTGATTATTTTTAGCCCTAATTCCTAAGCACCGGATGACCACAGCAACAATGTGTTCTTACTCTAAGAAGTTTTACTGATTAAGAGTCTCCACAGTACTCAGCACCAGCAGCAAAGATGAAGTTTCCATGAACAAGTCAGAGAGCAACAGAAATCTATGAGTATAAACACATTTATGAGGACAATTAAGTAGGCACCAAACATTTCTTGTCAGAACATTAGTGGTGGCCTACCCGCTCTGCAGCCAATCCTTAGGTCTTTTCCCTGATTGACATTCCCAAATATCAGTTCCCTACTGTGGCACAAGGCTTAAATACAAATTGGAAGGCAGTTTTTACACTTGTAGCAACAGTGCCATTATTACAAAAATGGACTCTTCTTTGCTGGCATGTTGGTAGTAAGGCACATGGGGTCCATCACCAAGTAGAACTGTCTATGACAATTCTCTCCTACCTGTTTGTAGAGTTTATAATGACACGATAAAACCTAGCCAACAAAGAGGGATATTCTAGCTTAATCTCAACCACATTTCTTTCTTTTTAAAAATTTTTATTGTTAATTTGATACATTGTACAAACAAGTCTTGTGATGGCACCCCTATTTCCCTCCTCCCTGTCCCCAATCCACAGGAGGCCCTCCTCAGTGGAACTATTGGAGCTGTCCATGGGAGAGGGGGTTATGAATTGTATAAAAAGTAGACAGTTTTTTTTCCTTTGTGTGTTGTTAAGGGGGACAATGTCTCTGGATATTCTCCCCCACCATGGCTCTAACAATTTTTTTGCCCCCTCTTCCACAAAGTTTCCTGAGGTATCCTGGGTGAGTTTTAAGTCTGCTATACTATAGAGATCTTAAGCGTCTCTAGGTTTCTGCTTTGGGATATGTTGGGTGTCTTTCATGTCTCTCTCCATTGTCCTTTCATAGGTTATTGAATTGCTGTTTAGGTAACTCTCTTTGCGAAACTTCCCATGTCCTCAGTGGTCTCCTTCAGGCCTCAGATGATGAGTTAGGAGTGGCTCTTTTCCTGCCTGGGTGTCAGCCATCATCTCAGGTCCTGTTGGTGGAATTGAGTTGTTCATTGTTCCACCTGCCTTCTGAAAAATGAAAACAAAATCTCCACCTGAGAATGACATTGGTGTAGGTTAACTGAGACAAACACTGTTAATTTGGACAGATTCTCATGGGTGTAGCCTCTCTATAGACCCTTCGGTTAGTTGCGGTTTCCCTTTGGATTCCAGATTCTTGGTCTCCATAAGGGTTTGCCTTAGATCCCAGTTACAGCTAAGGGTTCCTTGCCACTGGTCTGATCTCTTAGTAATTCAGTCAACTGTTGATTACCCTCCTAGGTTTAGTGCCACTATTGCACAGAGGATCACTTCTCAACTTGCTGATTTCTTCCATATAGCAGTGTTCTCAGAATTCTAGTAATAGACTGTGTTGTATATCCGTTTTCTCTGCTTTCTCTAAATACTGTTGGCCAGTTTCCCCTGGCAGCTCATGTAACACCTTCCGGTACTACACAGACTACCATCTGAGAGCTCGTTAACTTTCTGGACCCAGCAGGGTCTCTAGTTGTTGTGTGATGGCAGTCTATGATATCTTTAGCATTAGGGTGTTATCTTTTGCCTGGTGTGGGTATTCAAGAGCTTGGACATAAGCCTGCCTTGTTTTGGGGACCTTCTTTGTCTCCTCTGTCAACAGCTCAGCGTGGGAAGTAAACAATTACTGGGACAGGGCTAGAGGCAGGTATCTTGAGGTTAGGCTTCCTCCCACCCTCTTCAGAGCCCTTCTTACCAGAAAATGCCCCAGCAGGCCACAATGAGTTTATTGAAGTTACAGGTGTTCCTTCATTCAGTGGCAGCTTAGATAGTGAGTCACAAAAACTACACTCCTGGAGCTCTAAGCCCAACTTGCAGGCAGTTCCTCTGAAGAAACTCTTCTTCCTAGCAATGATTTCCTGTTTTTATGATCTTTGGTAACGGCCTTGTAAATCCTAGAATTTTTTTGAGTTTCCTGAGTTAGTATTGGGATGTACTGGGAGGACTTTAGGTAATTGAATATACACTCTTCAGGAGGCTGTTAGCACGTTGGCTCTTCTGCCTCTTACTCTGTTTCTCAGATTCTGTGATATGCTGCCTCGGTGAATACCTGTCCCATGACTTAGAAAACAATGAGCCAAAACAAATCTTTATGCTTTAATAAGGTTACTGCAATAGGAATGTTGTTATAGAAATGGAAATTTACAAAAAATGGCCTTTTTAGTATATCATCTTTCTTTTCTTTGCTTATTTGGTTGCCATTTTGGGGGGGTATTGGTTAGTTCATTTTTCTTCTCTTTAACTTTTGATAAGTGCCAAAATAACTTTAGATTTTGAATTAGTTGTGTGTATGTGTGTGTGTGTGTGTGTGTGTGTGTGTGTGTGTGTGTGTACCTGTGCATGTGCCACATACCAGCATAAGCATTTGCAGATGTGGTCAGAAGATAAATTTTGGGTTATTCTTCATATTCTGCCTCATTTAATGCAGGTTCTCTCATTTCTTCCACTCCCTTTGCCAAGCTACCTATTCCAAGAGTTTCCAGGAAACTTACCTGTCTAAACCTGGCTTCTGAGACAAGAGAAGCTAACTGCAGGTTCCAGCTTTTATGTGGGGTCCGAGGATCTGAACTCAGGTATTCAGAGTTATGTGAGAAATACATTATCCCTTATGCCTATGTTTTGCTCTTATCAATGAATGTTAAAATTCCACATTTTTATTAGAAAATTTGAAGGGCATAACAGTAATTCCTAAAGACTAATACCAACCTACTAAATTTTAACACCTATATAGCTGCTTAAGTCCACTAACATTTGGGATGATTGAAAACATTGGCTGAGATTCACTTCTTACTTTTATGGTAATGAGCAAAGATAAGCATGAGCTAAGGTTCCTCCAAATAAGCCTGTTTATTATTTATTATCTTCAGCTCCATTTCCACACCAGATGGAATTACTTATTAGAAATAATATATTTAAATTACTTCTCTGTTTATGAGAAGAGATATTGAAATCATTCAGTGCATAATTTTTACACAGTAATTATCACCCAATTATTTTTTTATAAAACTTTCTTGTTATAGTACCTTTAGCAAATGTAATGATACTTGGATAGGGTAAAGATCATATTTCCTGACTAGGAACATGACACTTTATGTAGGTAGAAAAGCATGAAAGTTTTGCATCACACTGAAAATAACATAGTTATATTTGTTATTGAAAATTTAAGCCAAGATGGAATTGAATATGTAATATCCTAGCCAATCGATTCCCCGTCAGAGGCTGGTATTAATCAAACCACACATGCTGAAAATGTTTTGCCCTTGGGTTAAGAGGATACATTATTGTGTTTTATACCTATAACTGAGCAAGAGAGTATTACAAATAGGCTTTTACAGGAACTGATTGCAGTCTTGGTCTCTAGAGAATGAAGTTATGTTGGTTTCTGGAGAAAATGAATTAAATGTGTGTGAGTGAAAAATTTTAGATCCCAGTGAGGGTTGTTTAAACTATAAAACAATAAATGACTGGCAGAGTTGGCAGCTTTTTTTTTCACAAATAGTGAGGGCAGTAGTCTTCTAATGAAAATGGCATGTTTCTTTTCTCTTTTCTCTTTTCTCTCCCTATTAAGAAAATCTGTCTCCGATTCTGGCTTTGGGATGACTTTATGTACAATACTAAACACGAGAATTCACCAAGCACATAGGTTTTCAGAACAAAATCCATATGCAGAAACTAACAAACCACAGCTAGAAAATTATTCATCTGACATAGGCAAGGCAGTTTTAAGTTCAATCTGTTAGAACTCATAGTTTATCCTCCCCACCACCATGAACTGATTACTCCTGTAGGAATTACGAGACAAAAAGATATGCTACACTTCCTTTCTGAGAGGAATGCTAATGTAATCTGCCTGCTAGGGCAACATACTGACTAAAACACAAAAACAGCTCTCCACCCATTTCAGAAAACAGTTTGTAATATACTCTGAATATTTTTCTACCAAAATCTAAATGGAAAATCATATACCTGTCAAGAATATCCAAAGGCCATCTAAAATTTCAGCTTCTTTTTATGAATGCCTGAAAGCATGGTCCATTCTTCAGTTCATTCAAGTGTGCTTGTCAAATACCTGCTTCTGTGCAAGGCCTTGTGTTAGAAGTCAAGGCATCAGGAAAAATAAAGCTTCTTTGTATTGTAACGTTATTTTGACCTTTGAGGGAATGATGATCTGATAAATAATTTTTAATGTTTTTATCCCTCATGTGAGAAATGTTGTTTTGAAATTACTCAAATGTAATATTAGACTCAGGGTTTAGAGGAAGGGGAAGTGAAAGAGAGAAGTTGAATGGAGGGATCTAATTCCCAAGTTTCCATCTCCAGTCTGGACCATGTGCCTTAAGTCCAGAATCTCTCCTATTTAAACAACATCTCCATTTGCAAGTTTGCAGCCTACCATGAATTTAGCCATGAAAATAAATACCCAGTATATGGGTATTTATCATGATCCACTTACCCTTAACCTTTGTTTATGCTATCACTTATTATTCCATTGTTTATTGTCTTAAAAATTTGGATGTGAAATGGCCTAATGAAACGGACTGTACTTTGAAATACAAAACTCCCTAATCAATAGATATGCTCAGTCCTAAGACCTCCCAGTAAGTGGATCACTGGTTTTTATACATTATTTACTCTTCTCATCTTCATTCCTTTAAATGCAAGCACCTTGGTCCAGTCTCCTAACTTACCTGGTTTTGAGATGATTGTAATTTTATTTAGTCAAAACCACACTATACTCCATAGGTACTTTTGCTATTTTAAAAACATTTGAATGCACTTTTGTCTTAACATTTGAAACACATTTTCTTGATATTGTCATTGTTAGTAAGGCCACTGTGCCCCCATCATCTTTGAACCATTAAAGTTTTAATAAAGCATTATTATAACAATAGACCATTTCTCAAAACAAGTGACTTTCAGCTTTTGCAATGGACAGTTAATGCTAACAATTTTCAATTTTTAATGAGAGATTTTGCATTTCTTTCTGATTTTGATAATGCACTTTGGTCCTTCTATCTAACTTCTCTTTTACTTTCCTCTCCCACCAAATCTTGTCTTCTTCTTATTAGATCCCTATCATATTTTCATACTTTTCTATTTTATTTCATCACTTTATGTTTTAACCATTGATTTAGATCCATAAGTGATCACTTGCATGATGATGAGAAGGTGCTTATTATTTACAGCAGAATGGGTGTCTACATCACTACAGACATGACTTTCTCCCAGAAATCATTAGTTTCCACTATTTCCTTTGGAAGGTATGAGGTCTGATGGACACTTCCTTCATACATGATGAGATATTATCAGGCTCAGTCCTGTATAAGAAGCCGCACATGATGTGAGCCCGTGAGTGTTCCAGACTTGTCAAATCAAGTAGACAACATCTCACAGCTCTCTTCCCATCCAGCTCTTACCTGTTTCCATTCCCTCTTTGTTGAGTTTCTCTTAGCCTTAGAGGGTGCAAGTTATATGCCATATTTAAGGCTGAACACAAACTAGTTATATTCTTGGTAACTTTTGCCTTTTGTGGATTTCTGGAATCGCTTCTATCCTTTGCATAAAGAAAACTTCTACATTTGGGACTAAAATAGTATCAATAGGTAATAAGTAAATTTTGCATATAACTATTAAGGAAAATATGTGTAATACAGTTTAAAGTTATTTGGTGTTATTCACAATGTGAGCAAAGCTGTATACTCATTTTAATTTTCAGCCTTTCCCTTCCAACAGAGAACAAAAAGTAGGTTTTAAGCATCTACTTACATTTCACTGTTCTTTATACATTTGATGGGAAAAATCTTTAAATTGATAAATTATCTGTGCTGACTATCTTGAATTAATAACATATTTTGATTATATGAAAAGAGTGGCAATATAACTATTCAATAAATTGACATAGGGTGAGTTTTAATGAGAAAAACTAGAGTAATTGACCTTGTAAACTAATTGGGGGTGTAGAGGATTATTCACTTTTATAACTATGAATACAAATGTGTATTTAGAGGTGAAAATTTATTAACTAATTTTAGCCATATGGATACAATTATGATGTTTTATTCTAATTGTCTTCAAATGCATAATGAACCTAAAACACACTGTGCAGATGCTGGACTCATGCCTTAATAGAATTAGTAGGTTAAGAAAAATATTATTTGGATTATAATTTTGACCTTATCTCTATCAGTATCACATAATAAGTGATCCACCAATTTGTCAGACACAGAATACTGGGAAAGCAGATGACTGCAAGAAAAAAAAAGTTATTTTTCATTGCAAAGATACTGAAGCTTTAGGGAAAGAGTGATAACCTTATCAGAATTGCTACAAGGACTGGTGAAGGTTGAAAGAAAAGTCTCATGTGATTCCATATTTGCTAATACTGCTGTTTTGTATAAAAATGCTTAGAATGTACTATAATATATGGTCATATTGTCTCCAAATTGAGCTTCAGAATAAAATTAATATATAATATCACAGCTCTTAGAAATTTCTAACTGACATAAGAGAAGAGAATGGACTTTGGCTTAGTCAAGCACTTGCTTTAAAGTTGCAGAATATAGTTCAAAAACAACAGGTAGAAATGGGATGTGGAGAATGAGGTCAGTATCAGTTAACAAATATACA
This sequence comes from Zapus hudsonius, assembly GCA_004024765.1. Lineage (NCBI taxonomy): Eukaryota > Metazoa > Chordata > Mammalia > Rodentia > Dipodidae > Zapus > Zapus hudsonius. The sequence continues at coordinate 43,067 of PVHP010005674.1, forward strand.
ACAATCTGGATTACCTAGCTTCTATTTTCAAAAGCCTCCCCGGCAGTCACTCGCATAGTGCATCTTTTCTTGGGAGCCCACGAGTATGGGATCCATTGCATATCGCCCTGAATCCCCGGTTCCAATCAAGGGTTACCCCTCACTGAGTGGAATATTTGGCCAAAATTTAATAGCTGTTGATTGTCTCCCCCAGGCTCAGGCTCCTCCATTGCACACGTGCTCCTTTCTTGGTTTCCTTTTCTCTCCTACCAACTGATTGCAGGCAGAAAACTGAGACCCTGGCATGAGATGAGCCACCACAGTCATACGGGGGAGGATCCACATGGAACCCCACAGAGAATGATTGGATGAACAAGGGACCCACAGCCATAGCCATTCAATCAACAAAAGATAAGCCAGTGTGACAGAAACCAACGAATCGACACAAAAACCCCTAAGCTCGCAATAGCAGAGCAGCCTCAATACACACCCACCAAGACTCAGGGAACTGAGTGGAAGAGGGGGCGGAAAGATTGTGAGAGCCGTGGTGGGGGAGAATAGCAGAGACTTGGCAACCCTCAGTAACAACACACTCGGGTCATGAGAGCCTGGCTGAAGAATGAGCTATCCATGGCCCCCTACCACAGAGACTGATCCAGAAGGCCCACGGAGGAGGATATCCAGCTGACTCAGATGGGGTAGGGGGCAACAGGGAATTGGGGATAACAACTCATGGTTGGCCCACTAAACAATGTAACTCATTATGAACAATAAAGAAGAAGAAAAAAAAGAAATGGGATGTGGAAAAAAAAAAAAGAAACGGGATGTCAACAGGGACACCTTATTCTTCTACCCTCACATTATAGTGAGATACCACGACCTCCTCACCTTTATAATGCCATCCACCCATCACTGGGAGACACATCTCAACCTAATTATTTCTTAAATTATTAAATAACTTCTTATGTATTCAAATACCATTAGCTTTGGAATCGGGGTTTCCACGTGAGAATCATGGAGAGACACAAACTTTGAGTCTCTTCCACTATTCTGTTTAATCCGACATATGGAGCTATGAAAAATATGACTTGTTTTTTAAAATGTAATACAAGAAGTTTGCTATATTTTGAAACTCAAACAGAGATCTTTCTCTGGAGTTTCCTCCAAAAAGGTTTGACATACCTGGGTATACCTGCGTATGACAATTTAGATTAGTTCTCCGGTTTATTCTTTTAAATACTTTCAACTGTCCTCTGCTTCTAAGGTAACTTCCTTCCTTTGACCCTGCTTTGTCCCATGTTGTAAATGTCAAATACAGGCTTTCTTCTTTTCTGGTTTATCAGTAAGTCCTGAACAAACGAATATCCATTGAGAAAAAAATGAATTTATAAATTCACTAATTATTACTTATTTCTCATTGTAGACTATAAAGACTTCATGTGCTCTAAGTTTGCTGTACATTTTAGTGAGTAGGTTAAAATTCATCTGTTAATCATCACATATTAGTTATAAAAAGCAGTGGCACTCTTATCATAATTATCATAATAAGATCCTCATTTCCCATCATATCCTGCTTCTACTTTCTGCTGGTTCCCTTCTTCTCCCCAAAGCATGATGTTTCTAAATGCATGTTTTTAAAACTAGATTCACACATAAATTTATAAAATCGTCTTTAAGTCTATATTATTTTGCATATTTTGTCAGTTTTCTTGCAAAAAATATTTTTGTCTTCATTGTGGCTGAATAGTACACTGTGTGTGTGTGTGTCTGTGTGTGTGTGTCTGTGTGTGTGTGTATTCATCTAATGATGGACATTTGGCCTGAGTCTATAACCTGTCAAGTGACCAGTCCCCTGAAAAACAAAACATGAATATGAAGATACCATTATTTTTTATTCTTTTGATCATATAATTAATGCAATGTAAGGAATTAATTTTTATTGTCCATAAAGAGTTACATTATTTAATGCACAAACAATGAGTTGTTATCCCCAGTTCCCCAATGCCCCTCTCCCCATCCTTAATCAGCTGAATATCCTCCTCTGTGGGCCATCTGGATCAGTCCTTGTGGCAGGGGACCATGGATAGCCTAGGAGTCAACCAGGTTCTCCTGGCCCTAGTATGTTGTTACTGAGGGGTGCCATGTCTTTTGATATTCTCCCCCACCATGGCTCTCACAATCTTTCCGCTCCCTCTTCCGCTCAGTTCCCTGAGTCAAGGTGGGAGAGTATTAAGGCTGCTTTATTGTTGAGAACTTAGGGGACTTTGTGTCAAAAATCGTTGGTGTCTGTCTTACTGTCTTATCCTGTGTTGACTGAATGGCTGTGGCTGTGGGTCCCTTGTTCATCTTATCATTCTCTGTGGGGTTCCATATGGATCCTCCATGGTATGTCTGGGGTGGCTCATCTCTTGCCAGGATCTCAGTTATCGGCCTGCTGTTCATTGGTAGGGTTGGATGGGCCACAGCTCTCTTGCTGCTTTTTGAAAGATACAAAGACAATATCCATCGGAGAGTGAGATCAGTATAGGTTAACTGAGATACACATTTCTGAATTAGCTAGATTCTGTTTTTAATAGCCTCTCTGTCAGTCACTTGCTTAGTGCATCTCTCCTTGGGAGCCCAAGAGTCCGGCTCCCAATGCATATCGCCCTGAATCCCCAGTTCCAATCAAGGGTTCCCCCTCACTAAGTGGAATATTTGGCAGAATTTAAAAGCTGTTGATTGCCTTCCCCAGGCACAGGCTCCTCCATTTCACTAATGCTCCTTTCTTGGTTTGCTGTTCTCTGCCAGGAAGAGGTGTGGTCAGCCTACTCATGGCAGCCGACTGTGTTTCATGCCAGTGGTCTCTGTTTGCTCCAGCTATCTTTGACCAGATTCCCCTGGCAGCCTATGCAGGGCCTTCCAGCTCTGCACTAACTACCATCTGGGGGCTGGTTACCATTCTGGACCTCGAAGTTCCTCTAATATTAATATGCAATTAAAGTGAATAGAGTACTAGAGTAATGACATCAAGACACAAGAACACAATATCAATAAATAGATCAAATAATCTATAAAAGCAAAAACACTAGTCAAAAAAGTCAAAAAGTAAAAAGAAACAAGAGAAGGGAAAAGTAGAAAAGAATGGAATAGCCAAGTCTACCAATAATTAAAAAAATAAGGGTGTGTGTAATGCATTGATGATATATTCCTTGGGGAATGGCCTTTATTCCTCCACACTCATTACTGTTTGTAATGGCTGAAGCACAGGTTGGCAGGATTCAATCTGTGTGTGGGTCCTTCTGGTATGAAAGAGTTCTAAGGTAACAGTCTTGTCAGTTCCCTAGTCTGAACTATCCTGTTTCCTAGGATCCATATCCCCCAGGCAGGGCTTTGTTTGTGGTAATGAGATGTAGAAGTATTCTCCACCTACAAGTCTTCCTGAGTTAGTTAGGGGTGTTGAGATACCCTATAGTTTTGTGTGTGTGTGTGTGTGTGTGTGTGTGTGTGTGTGTGTGTGTGTGTGTGAAAGATGTGAGGATATACCTTCCAAGAGCAGAAACAGCTTAGCATTTTCAACCTCAGATGCCTTTAGACCCTTGCAGGGTCTCTTGGTGCTGATCGATGACTTTCTGTGGTTTCTTCAGCAACGGGATCCTACCTCAGGCCTGGGGTGGGCATTCAAGAACTTTGACAGAATCCTGTCTTGTTTTTGGGACCTCATGGGTCACTTTAGTCAACAGCTCAATGAGGGAAGAAGTGGTCACTGGGACCAGGAGTTGCCCAACTAATCAATTTTTATGGGCTTAGACTCTCTTCCCTTTGATTCACAGCCCCTCTTGCCCACTTCTTACTCAATAGGTTACAGTATGAATGTAAGGATTTCATTTATTAAATTCATTATTGGTTTAGCTTAATGTATACCCCCCTTTCCTTAAACCTCTTTCACTATCTCAGTCGGTAGAGCATGAGACTCTTACAATTTTTTCAAATGTCTCTTTTTCATTTTGTTTTTGTGTGTGGAGGGGTGATGTGTATTTTGTGGGTGTATATTTGGAGATCAGAGGACAAATTTGGGTGCTGGTCCCTACCTTCCACCTCGTTGAGACAGGATCTCTTTGTTGCTATCTCTCTGTAAACCTGATGAGCAAACCAAAAGGCTTCCATGATTCTCCTGTCTCCACCTCCCATCCCTCCATAGGAGGAGCAGGAGAGCAGGAGTCACTGATGTGCCCCAGTATAATAGCCAGCCTTTACATGTGTGCTGATGATCAGAACTCTGCTCATCACACTTGCCCAGTGGGAACTTTACTAAGCCATCTCCTTCGCTCCAGAAGTGGCCCTTTCTACCTTTTAAGACTCAAATAAAGAAGGCATTTAAACTGTCACCAAGAATTGCTGGTTTTACTTTAAACACTTCTAAACAGCATGGCCACTTGAGCTTTACAAGTAACACTCAGATCTTTGCCTGCTATTCTGTTCCATCCTCTCATAGGATTTTCATGTTTCTTTCCAGGTTTGATAGGATCCACTTTACTCTTACTGATATTTCCAAAATTTAAGTGTTCATATTTTTAACTCTAAAATAATTCACAAGCATTCCCTTTCACCTCGGATTAAATCACTTCCACATGGATTATATCTCCTGTATTGAAATTTACTTAAACACACTTTTCCCACTTAAAATCTCAATCTTACTGTTAACCCCTTGCCATCCCTAGTTACATTTTCAGCAGGCATCATAAAACGTCTTTCACTTACACATATTATGTTCATCTACATTCAGCGTCTTCTGAGTTGTGGTTACATCTACATAAATCTATCAATCCTTTTTTTCTTCATACTTCCTCTAACTGTATGCAGGTGCCATGTATTCTGCATACTCAACGTTACTCCATTCTTCCATGATTGAAATACTTTATGTTTCCAAGTTCATCATATATTGAGTAATAATGCACATCCCATGTTGTTTTTATTTTCACATGTTGTTTTTATATAGCTCGTGTTTTTATCATTTCAATGAGAGAGATGCATGAAATTGAGTTGTGTTTGCTTTATGGCCATCCTTGGTTCCCACCACTTAGCACAGTGCTCAATATTTATCGGTACTTAGGAAATATGGAATAAAGATTGTTAAATTGAATGAATTGAATTTTAAAATGATTTTTTGGAGGACATCTTTATTATAAATTGACTATAAATTCCTACGAGCCAATTGATACTCTTTTTTTTTTTTTTTTTTTTTTTGAGGTAGGGTCACCTTCTTCCCCTGGTCTGGAATTCACTACGTAGGCTCAGCTGGCTTGGAACACATGTGGATCCTTTGATCCCTGCCTGCCAAATGCTGGGGTCAAAGGTGGATGCCAACATGCCCAGCCTTAATTATATATATATATATATATATATATATATATATATATATATATATATATATATATCCTTATCTTATGTTTTATAATAGATAATATTCAGTGGTCATATTAGCTGATTTTCTCCTTATCACTCACCTTTTCCACTACTCTCATTATAGTCCCCAATAACAGTGATGAAACAATACATTTTGGCCCGTGGAGTCTAAGTTTCAGTCCTCCATTGTGGGAGGCACGGAGATGGAGGAGGGTCTCTGTTCATGGCAGTGGGAGTGTGTGATGAAGGCTCTTCATATCAAGGCAGAACAGAGGACAGAGTGGAAGGATAGGACCCTGGGGCCTGTTATATCCTTCAAAGGTGCACCTTCTTCCTTGAGCTGTGCCCCACCCACTAAAGATTCCACAGCCTTCCATAGTAACACCACCAGTCCAGGAACAGATATTCAAGAGGTGAGTCTATGTGAGCCATGTACGATTCAAACCATGTCATCCTGATGAGTATTAGATAGATTTGTAACCACTTGCCTTCTCTTTTCATTTTCATTGCCTATGGTTACCTTAAATGCAATGGTGTTAGGATCTTCCCTAGGTTTCCTCTCTTGTTTCTGATTAGTTCTCCACTGTTTCCCTCTCTCTTCATTGAGCAGTCTTAACATCTTTCGGAAAAGCAAATCTGAACTTGTAGGAACTGTGTTTAAAATTAATGCTGCTCTTCTTTTTTAACAATGCTGTCCTTTTCCTGCCTATATTCATTTCACCTTCACTTCAGAATATGACATTATGTGTATATACACATGCATAACTTAGGTGTTCCCCATCTACAAATTCCACAAGAGCACAAACCTTGTTGTTATTTTTTTTCTAAGAGCAGGTGTTCAGTAAGTAGTATTACACAAATATAATGGATAATTTCCTCCTAAGCTTCATTACCATCAAAGTTTCATTGCACAGTTTTCTGCAACTGTGGGTAAATAAAGTAGGTTCATGTTCCAGAGCACACATGTAGTAGTTTCAGGGAAAGGTTTCTATTTAATTCTCTCTCTTCTGTGGATAAGTCCAGAAAGATAACTTACCTCAGAGGAGAATTAGGTGATCTGCAAGCCTCACTGGTCCTTAAGTATGACAGCCCCAAGCCACTGGAACAGGGCATATCCTGTAGGAAATTTTGACACAAGATGCTTCTTTTCCAGTTTCTTTCAAAACTTCAACCCTGGCAGCCAAGAACGGTGGATGTTTTGTTGTTGCTGACCCATCTTTCAACTCCTTTAACAAAACTGTAAACACTAACATTATAAAGATAGCATAATAGGAACTTATATAACAATCTCCATTTTTCCAATCAGTAATAATTTATGACCATGCATTAGCTTGATCTTTAATTTATTTACAAGAGAGGAGAGAGAGAGGGAGGGAGGGAGTGAGGGAGAGAGTGAGAGAGACAGAGCAAGAATGGGAGTGCCAGGGCCTCTAACCACTGTGAACTAACTGCAGACTCATGGCTCACCTTAGGCATTTGGCTTTACATTGATACTGTGGAATCTAACCCAACTCCTTAGGCTTTGCAGGCAAGCACATGAACTGCTGAGCCATCTCTCCAGCACCAGCTTTGTCTTTTATGAAAGAAAAAAATCTATTCTTAAGAATACAGATAAATTTGTCACTCATCCATATTTCCTAAAGTATATTTTTACTGGAGAGAGAGAGAGAGAGAGACAGAGAGAGAGAGAGACTTGTGTGTGTCACAGGGTTTACTACCACTGCAAACATACTCCAGATGCATGTGCCACTCAGTCATCTGGCTTTAAGTGAGAGTACTGGGAATTCCAACCAGGCCATCAGGCTATAAAGCAAGTGCCTTTAACAACTAGGCCATCTCTCCATCCCTTATTGTTTTTGATTCATGAAAATAAGGCCAATACCAATCATATATTTTAAAGGAACGATTCTAGTGTAGTAAATATACATTATTCCTATGAAGAAAAGTTTTAACATTTCAAAAATTAGACATATTTTGCTAAAGTATATTAAAGTTGTATTTTACACAGAGGAAGGATAACTGGGCTTAAAAACATGAGTGAAATAATTAAAATTGCAGAACTCACTGGACCATTGGCAGTATATAATGACCTAGTCATTGCAGTAAAAGTGTTACAATTATCTTCTATGGATGAAATCCCATTTTACCTATAGTTCTAACATGTGTTAACTCAATTGTAATGTGGCAATAATGTTGTGCCGTTCTACCTTTCAGATCTATCCCATCTTCTTCTCTCTCTATCTCTGCAACACCACAGACTAATTTGCTTTTGTCAGCACAAAACTCTGGCTCAAACTAGGGGTCTGTATGTTTAGCGTTGCCTTGAAAAAGGAACCAAACTGAATGGACTTCTCTACTAACTAGGGATGCCTCGTCTGTCCACAGACTCACAAAAGATGAATGTTACCTCAAATCAAATTGTATTGGGTATTGTAGGGTTCCTTGCCAGAACATCAACACACCAACCACTTTAATGTATCAGGGATTATTGTCTTATGAATTTAACACATTAAATCCACAGATCAGTGGGCAAGGTTCAGAGACAGCCCATTAGATTTATTTAGATACAAAGAGCTCCCACCATGGGGGGGAAAGAAAGTCCATGCAAAAGAAGGAGTTCCCCCCCTTTTTCTCCCCTCTTCAGACTTGTGGCTAAGGTGAGGGGGGCTTCCCAGAACCTGGAGATTTGGGGGCATGTGCTGACCAGCCAACAGAGAGGAAGAGAGAAAGCAATTTGTCTTCCCTTGTGTGTTTTAAAACTCCCCGTGGAAGACCCAGTCTCCTGCTTCAGGTAACCAGAGAGACAGCAGATTGACCAGGAGACTTACCACTTCATCCCGACTGAGGGGCTCAGGTTGTTTTTGGCAAAACATGTCAGGCAGATTTTCCTCTCTGGATCTCTGGAAAAGTGGGGACTAAAAATAATCTTAAGAACATTCCTTCTTTTTATTCTGCAGGGGAGGGGTTCAACCACCCAAAACTGCCTCAAAATAGCATTAAAGCTATGTCATAATAAGGCTTAATGGATAGTAATTTTATTAGTTATTATTATTATTATTTTGCATGAGAAAGGATTTATTCTATGGCCAAGGCTGACCTGGAACTCATTGTTTATCCCAAAGTGGACTCAGAGCAATCCCAACACGTGTTCCTGAGACTCAGAGTGCAGCACAATGTTCTGATCCAAAGTGGCTAGCTTACCAATTATTTCCAAGATTTTATTAAAGATGAAACACTTTAGAAACACTTATAGAGTTTATATAATCTCACATTAAATCTACCAGAGGTCTTAACTCCATTTCTGAAATGAATCCCTGTGGTTCTTACGAGAATAGCTCAAGGCAAAGCCACTTGTTTACTGGGGTCTGTGATTCCCCTTGTAGCGTTCCAATGTGCCGGGGATTTCTCCTGTTAACCAACTGGTGCATTCCTTGTCCTATTCTTTATAAGAAATAGCACTACTTATACAAAGTGACTCTATCACACTAGCTGGGTTCTGGCAGGCAATATGAGATGCCATTATAGCAGGCATTCTCTCTTCACATAAATGCTTTGAATTATGTATTTTAAAGTCAAGACAAACAAGTAGACATACTAATTATCTCCACACTGAAGGAAAACTGATTTTGTTCATGGTGAAATTTTCTGTTTTTTTTTCCCCATGTAACACAGAGAAAGAGCAAAATAAAAGTCAGACATCATAAAACATTAAAAGTGGTTGTAATAGTGCTTGGCTTTTGAATCTAGAAAAAAAAGGAGTGAACAATCACAATAATCAAATGTGGTCGGAATAGAGCTCTGTGTAATTAGTGCATTACACATAATGATGATGATCTTGTATTTAATTAATTTATTTATAAATGACTGCCATATTGCACCTGGATACTTTGCAATAATTAAAATAATTTTAAACAGTACAAAATGAGTCTTCAAAAAGATTCCATAACTTTCCAGACTGATAAAACAAATTCAACTAATGAAGCCAAAACTCTTACTTTTTTTTTTCATCTGGCATAGCTACATATTTCCTAGTTAGAATGATAGTCAGATACATAGAGATTACATTAATAATTCTATTTAAGGAATCAAAATTCTAAATGAAAATATATTTTGGTAGGGAAAATGTGATCATAGGAAAAATAATTATAGAGATATATCCTGAGGGGTTGTTTTTATGACTTCATTTATTTTATATATATATATATATATATATATATATATATATATATATATATATATATATAACTTGCCATCTATAAAGTAAAACTTCTAAATATAAGAATCTATGTCATCAAGCATATGTAGCCTATTATCAATATGCTCACAACTTTTTGAAAAAGATTCATATATAAAGGAATTACATGTAAAAAAAGCACACAAGTGATGCATACACACCACACTTGACTCAAACATACATTCTAATTACTAAATAGAACATTTCTGATTGGCCCACATAGCAGTTGACACTTGGTATTGTTAATATTTCATCTTCTGACTTGGCCTTCAAAATAGATAGGAAGTAAAATCTTGCTCTAATTTTGATTTGAATTTCATTGATAATTTATTGTTTCAAACATCTCATCTATTTATTTTGCTGATGATTGAAATTGGTTCCTTACACATGGTAGACACTATCACACTTGTCAATGAGAAGCATTTTCTCTATAAGCTTCTGGGCAACTTCAGTAATCTCATTGGTGAAATAATTATTTAGATACATACTCATCTTATATGATTTTAAAATTAAAATCATATTAGATACAGGATTTACAAATATTACTTTTATTCTTTTGGTTTTTTTTAATACATTTACTGAAAGCTTTTAAAGAGCAAGATGATTTGCCAAATATAAAGTCATAAAGATGTACAGGTAGGATATCTAGAATGTCTTCTAAGATTGATATGCTATGGCAACTAAAATTTAAGTCCATATTGAGTTATTTCTTTTTTTCGGTCATCTACTTTCATTTGTAGGAAACATCTTTGTACTTATAAAATCTTAGAGTTTGTCTCAAAATTTAGTTGATTATATACACATGAGTATTTTTTCAATATTTTAATTCCTTTAGTCAGTATAAAAGTATCAATACAATAATGATTTGCATTACATTTTGAGTTAGAGAACTGTGAGCTATTTATCATTTTTGTTTCAATAACTTTATCTATGGCTTCTGCATTTTTGACACTTTTTTAAATCTTGGGTCTGTATTATTCTTATTTTTCTTTCAATGCAATGGCACTTCATTATAATTTGCTTCCCTCTAGTCAAAAGCGTCTTGTCACTTTTCCTATTTGTCATATCTTATATTTTACATTAAGTGAATGTGTTCTACCATAGTATTTTTGATTTAATGATTATCTGTGTTATTCCTTCCATGGTTTTGTAGGAAAGCAAAATAGCTTCTAAACTTTCACTTTATGGCTTGCTTCTTTCACTGGGAAAAAGCTCTGAGTCAGAGTTCTGAAGCTAGGAACTTCCGATGATTTCTTTTCACTATATGCCCTGGTTTCTTCATAGGGCACATCATTTCACTAATAAAATAGGAATGCCAGGAACTATATCAAATCACCGTTAAATTAGAACTCAAAAGAAAACCACCCATAAGAGTATATATGTGACTGCTGTCACACAACACTGAGAGACCCTACTGAATCCAGAAAGGAAACCAGCTCCCAGAAGGCAGCCTGGGTAATGACAGCCATGAGCTCCAGGGAAACAAGACCAACCAGAAAGCAGGGGACATCCTGAGAATGCAGAATGCTCTGTTACATGACACAGACAAGCAAGACAAGAAGTGTCCATCTGTGCAATAGTGGAGCCCAACCTAGCTGGGTAATCAGCAGCTGGCTAATTGACTATGAGATCCCCTCAGAGGCAGGGAACCCCTGACTGGTATGGGGACCCAAGGCAGCCTTAAATGGGGACCAAGAACCCCAGCTATATGGGGAAGTCCTCAGTAACCATAGGTCCTCAGAAAGGCTACACCCTCCAAATGCTCACCAACCAAGTAATATTAGTCTCAATTGAACAATAATAATCTCAGTCTCCACTGGAGACTATGTATTTTTCAGAAATCAACAAGAACGGTGGACAACTGAGCTCCACCAAGTGGACCTGAGTTGATGGGGGAGACCCAAGCAGGAAATGAACCACCTCAAACTTACCACTTAGAGCCCAACCCAATCTCTAAGGAAGTGGGGTGATAAGCAAGAGATAGTCCCACAGTAAGGCAGAGATCATAGAGAAGGATAACAGAGATAGGCACCAAGGGTGCCCAAAATTATCCAAAACACAAATTCAGAGACTCTTTAATACCTAATAATTATGCAAAGTGTAAACACACCCACAATGACTCATGGAAATTTGTGGAAGAAGTGGCAGAAAGAATGTAAGAGTCATGGATGGGGAAGAATTCTAATGCATAAAAGGGTATGTCATCCTGATTTTAATGGTTTTCTCATGATACTGAGCATATTATTTTGTTTAGATAGATAGATAGATAGATAGATAGATAGATAGATAGATAGATAGATAGATATAATTTTATCCCAATAAAATATTAAAGAAAAAATATACTTATTATCAGGAATATACTTTCATTATCTCATAGGTAAATCTACATTGCTCATGACCTTATGATTTTCCTAAGTATTTGGCATGGTTTGATCCAGGTGTCCACCACAAACAAATGATGTGTTCTGGGTGATTGATCCTCAAACTGATGGCAGTTTGCATTTTACAACTTCCATGGAGCTGTGTTTTTTGGGTCAGTTTTTTGGGGATTATAAGGCAGTTTCCCCTTGCCAGTATTTGGCACACCTTCCTGCCATTATTTGCAGTGTTGTGGCAGAGGTGATGTCCACCCCTCTGCTCATACCATCATTTCCCCTGCCAGGATGGAGACTCCCCTTGAGTCAGTAAGCCAAATAAACCCATTCCTCCACAAGCCGCTTAGGTTCTTTCTGCAGAGCAACAGAGCAAGTTGACTGCAACAGTTTTGGTATCAGGATTGAGGTCATCGGTTGCTGCTAGAACCCTCATCTTGTGACTTGGGGCTTTTGGAAATGATCTGTAGAAGGAATGTAGAAGGATTAGAAACCTTGTCCTAAGAGATCCCTTGCAGTGAGGTAAGTACAGCTTCATGGACAATTCTGGTCAGAGTTGGAAGACCTGAATGAAGTAAGAACTCTGGACTTTGAGGTTTGGCTTATGAGGGTGAGAAAGAACTTTGTCAGGACTGTGCCAGAAGCAGGTTGTGTGAGAAGCTTGCTGCGTTTTGCCTGCCTATGTCCGGGGAACCTGTGCAGGGTTGCTTTACATAAAGATGGACTGGTGTGAGAGAAGGAAACAAAAGTGAGGAAAAATGAACCCCTGAAGAGAGGCTATCAACCTCTGAAGAGGAGGCTATTAAGATAAAGAAAGAAACAAAGACTTGCCAGCCCTTAGAGCATGGAGGCAAGACCCCAGATACCCCCCATGGGTCCTATGTCCCTTGTGTGAAGTGAGACTCACATTCCCTGCATATTCCAGAGATCCGGCTGTTCAGTCTGTAGGGACACCAGCTGTGGTTGCAATGTTGTTTGCTGGTCATCTGTCTGGGGATCAGTTGCCTTTGGTTGCCCCATTTTGGGTCTCCAGCTCTTGGTTCATGGGTTAGTTAGGGAGTTGCAGTGCACATCAATTCCCTGTTTTTCCACAGAGCTGTTTGAGCAGATGCTTGGAATAGATGTGGGCTGACAAGAGATGGGACTCTCAGGAGAACGCAGCAGTGGGCAGTTCTCGTTTATCATATAGAGAACAATTGTTTATATAGAGGAAAGTCGGAGGTAGAAGCATAGGAAGCAAGGAGATTGGTAGGGGAAAGATCTGTGAACATCTCATGAGTTTGATTGGTAGGGGCCCGTATTATTTGGATACCCATTTTGCATAAATAAATTGAGGGGGCTATGTGACTCCATACATGTATAATACACATGTATATAATGGTGATGTCAGCAGAGGAAATGTAGCCTTATTGTTTAGTTTTGTTATTGCAGTTGGACTAAGTTTAGGTCTTAAATTGCCTGCTAATCTCAGGGCACAGCTGTGGCCTGCCTGGGGGCTGGAGTGTTCAGGATTGCTAAGATTTATAGGGGCCCTCAGACAATGCCTCAACTTCCTTATCAGACAGTCCCAGAAGCCTGCCAGACTCAGCAAAACCCTACATCCTCCATGCCCCTTAGCGGGGTCCCACAAAGCAGTTGTTCTAGTTTGCCAGCATGGAAGCCCGATGGAGCCATGAAAATGAACTGTGGGGTTGCAATGAAGACCCAATAACATGCCAGGACTATGGATGGCTGCCTAGGAGAGCTGCCAGCATCAGTTGAAGTTTTCTGGGACGGTGAGTAACCAAGCTGGAGGGGCGGAATCAGATTTCCAAGAGACTTGTTATTAGTTAGAACCATCGAACTTGAAGTTAGAGATTAATGCTGCTTGCTTGTTTTAAATCTTGTATTGGTTCAATCTGTTTTTGCCATGCCTCATGTTTTGTAGTGTGAATGTTATGTGCCATTATAGGTTTATTTTTGGTATTATGACTCAATTGAAAGCTATGGGGAATTAAGATTTGAGCTGAATATATTGTATTTACATCACATGATTTTTGTTTGTGGGGGCCAGGGGAGGACTGTCATGGTTTGATCCAGGTGTCCCCCACAAACAAATGAATGTGTTCTGGGTAATTGATCCTCAGCTGTTGGCAGTTTGGATTTTACAACCTTGATGGAGCTATGTTGTTGGGGGCGGGTTTATGGAGATTATAAACCAGCTTCCCATTGCCAGTATTTGGCACACCTTCCTGCCATTTTCTGCAGTGCTGTGGTGGAGGTGATGTCCACCCCTCTGCTCATGCCATCATTTTCCCTGCCAGGATGGAGTCTCCCCTCGAGTCCATAAGCCAAACAAACCCATTCCTCCACAAGCCACTTTTGTTTGGGTTCTTTCTGCAGAGCAACAGAGCAAGTTGACTGCACCATTATTAAATGTAATATCTGCTTGTCATATTCATCTTATTTTTGAATCTTTCTTCACTTTCTTTTGGTTAGCTTGTCAATCTTGTTTATCTTCTGCAATAACCAATTCTCTATTTCATGTCCTTTGGTATTTTTTTTTCAATTTCATTATTTTCCACTGAGTAATTTATTAGTTTTTTTAAGTTTTTGGAGAGCTTGTTATGTTCTTGTGTTTTAAATGCTTTGAGATACATCATTCAATTATTTATTTTCATCTCTGATTAAAAAATGTTTATTCATTTATTTATTTATTTGCAATCAGAGAGAGAAAGCGAGAAAGAGACAGAGAGACAGAGACAATGGGCCTGCCTGGGCCTAGAGCCACTGCAAATTCCAGATGCATGCCTACTTTTTGGATCTGGCTTGAAGTGGGTTCTGGAGACTCAAACCCAGGTCCTTAGGTTTTGCAGGCAAACACCTTAACCACTGAGCTCAAGTACTCAAGAACTGATCTACAGTTTCTCCTTCCTGGAAATGGTGTAGTCAATAAGGTTCCTTGGAGTGACTTACAGAAACTGGTTTACTGTAGGACACTCTTCAGATTCCTCATAGCATTAGAAGAGGACCTTATTTGTTTCTTGAACAAAAATAAATACATAAATCAATCAATCAATCAATAAATGGGGTTTTGCAAAGAGACTGAAACAATGAACTCTTCCTTAAAAGGCTCCATGGCAGGCAAGTATTATGTCCTTTGCTGCCTTATCTCAGCAGCATTGCCAAAGACATTTTATCTTATCTTTAGGTAATCTCTTTTTGGGTGGAAGGTCTTTTTACTATTTCCTAGGTTTTCTTGCTCTACTTTGTGATTAAATTCCCACATGCCTTCTCACTGAGAATGTACTATGGAGTAGGTTAAATTGCTCAATGTACACGAGCTGCCAATGAATCATTCTCTCCCATAGAATCAGGGCTCTGTACTCCGTGTAGACAACAGCAGGTTGTAGGTGATCTTCTTTATCTCCATCTAGGCTTTCACCATCAGATTCACCTCTCCATATCTAATCCACAGTAATGGGTTTCTGGTCCCCATCACCTGAGGCCTCTTCATCTATTGTCTGGCTGGCTTCACTGTGTCTACTTTCTGAGACCCTAGCTCTGTCTTAGCATATGAGCTTAACTCATATCTTTCTTCACTTTCTTTTGGTTAGCTTGTCAATCTTGTTTATCTTCTGCAATAACCAATTCTCTATTTCATGTCCTTTGGTATTTTTTTTTTCAATTTCATTATTTTCCACTGAGTAATTTATTAGTTTTTTAAGTTTTTGGAGAGCTTGTTATGTACTTGTGTTTTAAATGCTTTGAGATACATCATTCAATTATTTATTTTCATCTCTGATTAAAAATGTTTATTCATTTATTTATTTATTTGCAATCAGAGAGAGAAAGAGAGAAAGCGAGAAAGAGACAGAGAGACAGAGACAATGGGCCTGCCTGGGCCTAGAGCCACTGCAAATTCCAGATGCATGCCCAGATGCAAGAGTGTTTGAACCCACAGGCCCTGGGGGTCTTCACTTGGGCATGGGGTGCTAGGACAGTACCTATAGCATGTTCGGCACAGAAGGTCACTCAATTTTATTCTTGGACTTGGGGACAATGACGGACATCTTTTTTATTCTTTGCAAATACATAACTTCACTATTTGAAGGGCACATTTATTTTTCTTCAATATGCATAGTACAAAACTCCTGCCCCTCCAGGTAGTATGAACGCAGGAGTGACCAGAAGTAGCTTCCCCCATGGTTCATGATCTTCCCGGCCATTGATGTTCAACAAGCTTTTCAGTACCAGTCATGAATTCCAACCCACCCTCAAATTTAGAGTGGGCCTCATATCCAATCTTAGAGCAGTCAGTTACCTGGATAACAGTCAGGCCACAGATGACACCAGTGGGCATATCTTGCCTGGCTATTCAGCTGTGTGGTATGCAGGGTGGAGCCCCAGCTGGGTAAGACTATGCATTCAGTTTCTCAAGCAGGTGTCCAGTGCTGTGACAGCTAGCCAGCGGGAAGGCTTCCAGCCTCAGTTACAGCTTGATTCCTTAGTGTCCTGCAACTGAAGCCTGTGGTATGTTCAGTAATTGGGTCTTGCCATCTAGTTCTTGTGGGAAAACAAGAGCACAGGAAACAGCCTGAATTGTTCAGGGAGCCTTAGGGGCATTTCTGACCAATAACTCCCCAGGTAGAATACCAGTTCTGTCACAGGGATTTTTCTGTAACAACTTCTGGGAAGCAGTATTATCCACCCATGCAGGGTATTTCTGCTCAAATTCTTTTTATATAAAGCACATTTTAAATTAGATAACAAAAAAGCAACTAATAATATCCCTGAGATTCCTTTTCTTTTCTGTCTAGTCTATTAAATTGACAATGGTTTCTGGTGAGGTTTTTTTTTTATGAGATTTTCATTTCTAACATTTTATACTACTTCCAGAATATCTATCTAATGAATTTCTAATTCATGTTGCTGAATTCTTCTGAAGTTGAATTGAGTTCTTTACTAAATATTTCAGTTAAAAATTATTATAAAATTGTAAAAATGTGACTGAAAATTAATAACTGTATTACATTTTAAAACAAAATAAAGAAAACCTCACTTGATTAAAAATAAAATGAAATTAACAAATATTAAAAATAATGAGAAGTTCAAAGTAAACTAAATAAAAAAAAACTTACCGAAGTTTCTCTCAGAATTCTCTAATTTTGGATTTAGCAGTCCTGGCCCTGGGCTTTTTCTGGAGTTTATTCTAGTTTCTATTTCTTGATACTCTATGAGGGCAGAGAGCCCCAATTATCTTTGCAGCTTGTGAGTAGGGCAGATTCGAACATCTAGACAGCATCCTTAAGTAGTTTGTGCGACAAGGAAGAGATGAACATCTAATCTTAGGTGAGCTCCCTAAGTGCATGGAGAATGTGGGGACCACAAAGAGCACTACTGTGTTATGCAGAGGAGTGGGGATCTTGTGGGATCCAAGCACTCTGACTTTCTGTCCTATAGCATCCAGGTTCCTTCTAGTCACGACCCTCCAGTGAGAGCAAGGATGTCCTGAGTCACTAGACCTGGGCTCACAGCTCTGTTGCACCTCTCCACAAACCATACAGAAGAGAAAGTTAGAACCACACAGGGAGCTGAACATAAGCACTGGCCATGGATTTGAAATTAAGTAATATCATAATCATACTGAATGTGTTCATTGTTCACTACAAAGGGTGAGGTTAATAACCATATTTCCCTTCATACACAGAGGCCTGGGTTGCTTAAACATCTCAGAGGTTTGTGCCACCCCTCCTTCCTCCAGTACTGACCACTGACCTGGTCATTTCCCATTCAGAAAATGTGGATGGCATGCCTGACTTGTGATGGTTTCTTGTTTTCCAGTCCACATGGAAGCGTTATGGCAAACAATAGATATCCCCTTTCATATGGTCCTTGGCTATAGCTTGTTGACCTATGGAGAGCAATGAGATGGATTTCTTCTCCACTAGTGGTCTACCCAGGGGTCACTGATAGGCAGGTCCTGGCACTGTATCTAAAGCTTGTGAGAATTGAACAATTCCCCTGAAGTTAGGCTTCTAGCCCTTAGTGCTTTCTCCTCCTGAAAATAAATAAATAAATAAATAAATAAATAAATAAATAAATAAATAAATAAATAAATAAATAAAACTATAAAAATTAAAACAAGAAAACATAAATAGGTTTAGGCTATTTTACCACTTTTATTATTATCCCATTGTTGGTATAGATATATTTGGTTTTCAAGGTTGGGTCTCGCTCTAGCCCAGGCTGTCCTGGAATTCACTCTGTAGTCTCAGGCTGGCCTTGAACTCACAGTGATCCTCCTACCTCGGCCTCACGAGTTCTGGGATTAAAGGCATGCGCCACCATGCCTGGCATATATATATATATATATATATATATGTGTGTGTGTGTGTGTGTTTATGCATATATATGTATATATTTAATTTTATCTTTATTGCCCAATTTTAGATACATTGATTGAATAAATATTGTTCTCATATTCCCATTTCCCTCCCCCCTGTCCCCAGTCCCCTGGGTAGTCTCCTCAGTGGGCACACTGGATCAATACATGTGGCAAGGGGTTATGAATAGAACAGGAGGCAATAAGTTTGCCCCCACCCTTTATGAATTGTAGATGAGGGGGGAAATGCCTCTGAAATATACAAACAGAATCTTTACCAGAGAGTGAGATCATTATAGTTTAAATGAGACACACATTTCTAATTTGGCAAAATTCTAGTGAGATTAGCCTCTCTTTAGTTCTCTGGTAATGGGTATTTCTTTTTGTAGCCCCAATTTTTGGTTCCTGTAGGATTTGCCCTGAATCCCAATTCCAGTTAAGGGTTCCTTGTCACTGAGTGGATTTCTTGGCCAATTGAAAACCTATTGAATACACTCCCTCCCCCCAGGTTCTGGAGCCTCTATTGTACCAGTAATCATTTCTTGGTCTGTTGATCCCTCCCAGAAGGAAGTATGTTCAGCCTTCTCATGGCAACAGTCTGCATTTTGTATTCGTGGTCTCTGCTTTCTCCCAATATCATTGACCAATTTCCCCTGGCAGCTTATGTTGTGCCTTCCATCACTCCACTTGCTATCATCTGGGTACTGGATACCACTCTGGATCTCGAAGGGTCTCTTGATGTTATTTGATGTCTTTCTTTGGTTTCTTCAGTAATAGGATCTTACCTTTGGCCTAGGGTGAGTATTCAAGAGCTTTTTTAAAAAAATCTTATGTATTGTGAACAATTTATTGAGTCTCATTTTTAATCCTCCTTCCACTCCTCATTAAATCATCTCACATTTGTTACCTGTCTGTGCTCATGTATGCATTCACATGGAAGGAAACATTTCTTCTTCCTAACCCAATAGACTAAAATCTATTACTGATACAATTCGACTGTCAGTTCATTTCCAACATCTGAACTTCATTGGACTTTTCCATTGTAAAAATTCATAAATATTTGATGACCATAAATACACAAGCTATGCATTTATCTCTTTAGAATTCAAGATTGATGTTTTCGTATCTATTTTACAGCTAGGAACTTTCACCTTATTGAAAGTTTATTGAATTAGAAGTCAACATAGGCCCCACACAGTTATCCATTAAGAAACAATATAGCAATTGACTGAAATTTAATTATCAGTATAGTAATTGACTGAAATTTAATTATCTGTAAGGATTAAGGTGAAGTTGATATACTACCAAAATCTCAGGAACCTCTTGACTATCTACTACTTTCAGTTCAGGACACCTCAATGTTTCTATGAAAATGAAGTGTGTTGCCTTTAGAAAGAAAATTATGAGACAAATCTATTAAAGTTGATCTCAGATGTCATTCCCTCACCTACATTTGCAAATACATTTTTGGACAATAAATGGTATCTAGGCTAGAAAACCAATAGTAATATTATTAATCAGATCACTAAAATATATGTGTTAGAATCACTCTCAGAATTGTGCTCTGAGAACTGAAGTTGCAAGAAACTATGTGGTATAACATAAACACAATTAATTGTATAAATTATTAGTACAATATTCATGTTCTTTTCAAAACATTCATCAAATACTGTGGATATGGACTATTTTAGGTTGGTATCAATGCAAATATTTACTAAATGCAAGTAAGAATAGGGCTACATATGGAATAAAATAATTTTATTTTGAATGGTTATTTTAAAGATTGATGTTACTTATAAAATCTTAATGTAAATGGTATTTCTGAAGAAAAATGAGTCGTGAACAATATGCAAGTAGGAAAATATAAGAGCCAAGCTAAAAAACTTACAAATAGCAGGGGTTCATTCCAAGTGCAGACAGCAGCTAGGATGTCTCTCGAAAAGGGAACACCAGATAATTGAAAATTGATTACCAAAAAGATTGATAGTCAGTACCAATTGGGTGATGCCAGAATATATCATTCCTCTTTTTGAATGGGAGTTGAGGGTCCTCTGAGAAGCTATAATCTTATCTCTATACTTTCCTCTCTTTATTTTCAGAATGTTATTCTCAGTCATTGAAAGCAGCCCAGTAGTGTGTATATTTGTGTAAGTATGCAGGGGATAATGACTTAATTATAATACAGAATAAATGTTTTTATAAAGCAGAAGCAATAATTAGTTCTTTCACACAGGAAAGAAAATGCTTCATTGAGGAGGTGATAAAGTTTATTCAATATCAGAAATTAAATCCATAGCATTCACAGTATATTACATGCAGGACTCATTTACCCTTTCTACTTCTATTTACATCCAGAAATTATAACATCAACTAGCATCAACAAATAATTTTAAGGGATCAATAAATTTAAGTATCTTGTCAAAGATCACAGTTTGTAATAGGGCCAGAACCACAAACAG
>PVHP010005675.1:0-64058 GCA_004024765.1 Zapus hudsonius
ATACATACATACATACATACATACAATGGCCTGAGTGCCTGCATTTTGCACAACCACCTCTTACCTGACTGGTGTTGAGAACAGAACTCTAGGCAATCTCCCCTCCTCACACTCTGACCAGATTCCCTCTGCCCAAGGCCTATGTTGATTGATTGCCCCATTTAACACCACTGCCCCTGTCTTTAGTGAGGAAGGTGCCACATTTGCTCTTCTCCTTCTGTGAAAGAGGCACAATCCATTCTTGTCCAAGCAGTATAATAAATAACCTGCCCCTTTTGGCAGGGAGTTTATTAGAGACTGATGGGACATTTAACAATAACTGGGGACCTGTGATTTATTAGGTAGGGAGATTCATGGCATCTCCGAAGACGAGGATATGGAATTTAATTGATAAAGCAGCTGTCAGCAGCAATGAGATGTACTCAATAGAATACACATTGGAAGGCTTCTCTTTGGAGCCGTCAGGAAGGGTTTCTGCTAATCATATTCAGTTCCTATGGATGGCAAGGTCTGCTGGATATCTGAGTGAGACACAAATGGCAGAGAGGGCACCCTGGAAGGGACCAGGGAGGGGTGCACCTGTCAGTTGTCCAGCCAATGGAAGATTTGATGCAAATGAGCAAAGAGAAGAAGGATTTCAGAGCCCTGAGTGGAGAGGCCATTGTCTCCTGTGAGCTGTTCACAAGAACAAGAGGTTCTGAGCACTTATTTCCCAGTATGTGGAAGGAAGGGTGAATAAAAGGGTTAAGTGTCTGGGCTAAAGCGAGACCACAAAACAAAAAAACAAAACAAAAAGGGTTAAGTGTCATGAAAGGAGATTTGTTCTGGAATTCTAAACTTTCTGTACGACCCCTACTCTGCCTTGCCCTCCAGTCACCAACACACACACAGACACACACACACACACACACACACACACACACACACACACACTGCTACTTCGCACCCACATGTCCTTCCTGGAAGCCCTGTCTGACATGACAGTCCTCCTGTCACTGCTGCCTTCATGCCAAGACCAGAGCCCCAGAGCCCCAGATGGATGAAGCCTCACCTTGCTGCTGCTGCTGCTGTCTCCTAACTCCAGAGAGCTCAGAATCCAGGTTGAGAACCTGAAATAAATGCTGGTGGGATGAAGGCGTGGATCACACAGCTACCTACCCACTCCTTCACCCCAATTCCTTGACACAAGACATCGGTGATGGCAGAACTCTGTCCTCAGTCACCCAGCAGCTTTGCAGGGAGCTCTGCTCACATTTTCATCTTCCCCCACCCTCTGCGCTGCTGCTTAGCCGCAAACAAGGCCATGTAAGGTGCGGAAAGGGGCTTCTGGGGCCAGAGTCTGTCTGCCTCCTTTGATCCTTCTTGAATCTATTCTTAGGTCTCAGGAGATCGCTCTGCCTCCTTGATCCCTTCAGGGAGAGGGAGGGAGGGAAAGGCAATAGCCAGGGAAGAAGAAGTAATTGTCACTGTCTAGTGTGAGGCTTGGTGGTGACACTGAGGGACCTCTAAGCAGGATGGATATTGCAACTGGTTTGATTAAATCAACCCTCTCCTGAAACCTTGTTAAATTAAACTGTCAGGCCAGGCACAGAAGAGGGAGGGCAGCGAGCTCATGGTTTCCATGGCTGGGGTTATGGGGTGCTGGTAAGAAGATCAGATGGAGACAGCATCGGCCTGCCCTTTCCCTTATTTGCTGAGTGTGGAGAGGCGGTGAGATTTATAGATGTGTGATGCTTAAGGACCTGTCTGAGCACAGGCTATGGAAACTGCCGCCTCCCAGGAGGCTTGGCAAATTCCCCTGGCAATTCAGCCTCACATTTAGAACACTGCTTTTGACATTTTATAGGACCTTTACATACTTCACTCCCTCAATAGACACATAACAGTGGAATAGTTTTTTACAGTTAGAGAAACTGAGGCAGGATAGATTCCAGAGCTGATCTACAGTCAGTCTAAGAACCTAGGTCTTCTGCCTCCCAGTTCTGGCACATACTGCCTCCAACCTTATGCCATATGGCAGAATTTCCTGGGATTTAGACCTGGAGTGCCATCTCTTCTCCCACCCACTAGAGTAGAGTGTAAGTGGCACAGCTTGCGTCATGGGTTATCAGGAAATCACCAATTCCCAACTGGCCTTGTGCAGCCCACCTGCAAAGCACATGGTTAGCTTCCAAAGGTCACGAAGCCATTCCAACATCCTTGTATCACTCTCCTACATGCCCAGGCCCTTCTGGTCATTTCTATTGGATATAATTATAATTCAGGGAAGGGGAGAGGTAGGGAGATGCTGTTAGGAATCCCAACCAAGCAGCAATACTAGGAGGATAACGCTGATGTCCTGCTGGCTTCCTCACCTGTCACCCAGTTCCTCACCTGCCAAAGCTAATTTTCCACTCACCAGTGGTGAGAGCTCATTTCAGAGTGTCAGAGCCACACACACTCCCAAATGCATACGGACACAGCACCGTTGTGAACAGAGCACTGCCTCACCCCAGATGCCCTTGTTCTCACACCGCATGCACTCCAGTGATGTGTTTATTGACACAGCCACCCTTTCACTCTCTTCTTCGGGAGGGAAGACAATGGGATGGAGATGCTGGCAAAGGTGGTGAGCACTAATCACCAGAGCACAGCTGGGATCCTGGTGCACCCTGCCTCCTCCCAGGCATGCTTATCACACCTCAGGCTGCACACGAGCTAATGAGCAGACATGAACAGAGGAAATGAAGGATGGAGAAGGAGGTGGTAAAATTTGCTGAGGAAAGACAACTGGAAATACCATCAGGGGAAGAGTACATGTACCACACCAGACCTGGTGCTATTGAGCTCTTTCCCTGTGGCTGCGTCGAGTGACCCTCAAACAGACAAATAGCAGAAAGACAAACAGGGTGGAGGTACTTAGACAAAAATCACTGGCCTCCTAAACTCATCTTTGGTGCTATGATGCTGTCTTCCAGACACAAAGTGGCTGTTGTATCCATGACCTCACAGTGGCTGACATGACCTACACAAGGCCTGCATAATCTAAGGGCATGAAGAAAATGACATCAAAATAGGAGAGGGATTTGTTAGAAAGAAGGGGTTCTGGAAAGGGAGGACACAGGCAAGTGGGCAAAAGAGGGTGGTGAGAGGGTAACATAATTAGGGTATGTTGTGTATATGTATATGGAGGTTGTTATTGAAAAGTTAAAAAAATTATGCTTCTAAGTCAGAAAAAATTAAAAATGCAATTTATTTCCAAAACCCTCCAGGCAGAGACACAAAAGACCATTTGGGGGATTCATTATTCACCCTCCATTGCTTCCGTCACTTTCTACAGATGACTCATGGGGAGTGATCAGCAAAGAAAACCTGTCCAATGTGGGGGAGGAGGAGGCGGTCCAAGCCAGCTCCTCTGCATGCTCAGCTCCTGTTCTTCAACGTGCATCTTCATCTGTTAAGTTCTGACGCTGTTTCTTAGCCTCCTTGCCTTTTCCTATGTGGGCATTGGATTCTCTTGGTGCACAGCATTGCTGGTGGTAGTCACTACAAACTCCAGGAAAGAATTCCTGCCTCTCCAGCCATCGTCCTTGGCAATGGATCCTTTCAGGGTCTCCAGGTTGAAATCTCCACCATATCCCAAGCTGACAGCTGACCAGTGATAGCACAGTTCTCTGGGTCCTACAAAACATGGGAAGAGGATTAGGAATCAGCCCAGCAGAAGGCAAACCTGAGAGGTGACCTCTTTTTCTCCTTACTCCACAGCCTCAGGAGAAGCAGGCAGTCTTTCTTAACCTCTTGCTCGCTACGAGTCTTTCTCTGGCAGGCTGTCAGCCCCTGGTCCTTGCTTACAGCTGGTGGAAAGGGCCTAGTAGTAATAAAATGAGCTTTTTCTCTGAGATACAGAGCATGGTAAGGTTACATGTAAGCCAGTGCTAGGCCTATCAGGAGTCAGACATTGCAGAACATTCCCCAGTAGAGTCCTGGAAGCAAGCTATTAACCTTCTCAGTACCACTTGCATCTACCAGCATTAGTTTGCACAAATACCATAAGTATTTCCCTTAGCTGTGCCCTGACATTCTTTGGGTATTTTTTGTAGTTGAAAAAATATTTGCTTTTCTAACAAATGTTTGCAAAGTGGAAAATATTTGCTCTGCAAGTAGCAAAGAGACCACTGCTTAGACATCATAAGCACCCAACCCATCATAAGCATAAGCAGCAAATAACTCCATACATATAATGAATATTAGCCCATAGACTAAATATTCACTTCTTACACTGACCTAATATTGTTCATTCTTACTGAGCTGGGTGTGGTGGTGCATGTCTGCAATCCTAGCATTTAAAAGGCAGAAGAATTGCCACTTGGTCTAGGTAACAATTTTTAGCAAGATCTATATAACAAGACCTTATCTCAACCATCAAAAAAAAAAATCCCAATGGAATTGTTGAATAGAGAGAAAGCCTGGGAGCGACTCATACTCAAAATACCACTGTTCCTTCTTCCAACACCTTCCATCTCCCTGCAAAAATGTTAGCACTTGCCTGGCTGATCCCCTGATCTGGAAGCCCAGTGATGGTGAGGACACTAAGCCATGAGCACACTAGAACCAGGGGACAGTGATGGCAACTCTGTGTATATGCACCTTCTAGAAATCACTCAGTGGCCCTTGTCATTTCAGTGAGGTGCTGGCTTGAGGCACATCTCTGCTGTTTTCTGCAGAGCAGAGTCATAAACACAGGGGAACCTTATTCCATGCCCACCTTCTGGCTGGCTATAAATGGAAGAATGGGGCTGGAGGTGCTCAGTGGTTAAGGCACATGCCTGCAACACCTGAGTTTGATTCCCCACATAGGGCTAGATGCACAAAGTGGTGTATGCATCTATGTAGCAGTTGGAGGCCCTAGTGTGCCAATTCTCTCTGTCTGTCTCTCCTCTATCTCTCTATGCTTGCAAATAAATAAATTTTAGAAAAATGAAAGAATGGCCCTCTTTGTTAGAAGACACTCTAAATTTATAGAGCCTTATCACTAGCCCTCCTTGGTTCTTCTACTTAGTCATAAGGGGGTTTTTTCTTTAAAATTCAACCCAAAGTGGAGCTTTATTCCAAAACTGAATGGCTTCCCTAACATGGAAGCCACTTTGTCATTATGGTGTTGGAATTATAAGGAGAACAGGAGCCTAGTCTTCTGTTTACTGTAGGTAAAGGAAGATGTCATACAAGCCAGGGGATAGACTCTTCTGAGAACAATGAGGCCAAAGTCCAGTCTGTCCCCTACCCACTGTGTGTTCAAATACAGATACTGCAGCCTCTGCTCAGCACCTCGGTGCAGCCTGTAAGGCACGTCTTCTTCCTGGAGAGAGGCAGTTCCACAGTGATATCTGAACACATTCCAACAGCAGGCATTTATCTCTAGAGTCAGCTTTTCCTGTTGATGCTCAGGAGACTTGAAGGGGGGAGAGAAGGAAGGGGATGATGGTCTCTGGCAGCCAGAGGGAGGTAAGGAATGAGGGCAGCAGGGACATGGACATGGATGCTGGGAGGATGCTGCTATGCTATGTGGCTCTTCTGTCACCAATAGAAATGAAAAGTCGGAGGCCACCTCACACAGGGATGGTTTTTCCAGAGCTGGGCCAGGACTTGGTGGGTGGGGACTTCCAGGTGGGGCCATGGGAGCTGAAACCAGGAGAATGGTAGTCTTTCCATTGTTTCGCTCAGGATGGGCTCTGTTGGGACAACACTGACTCTGCCTCTCTCTTCATATTCATCTATAGGTGCCAGGGCCTCAGGCACTGGCAGTGGGACAAAGGGGGCCTCCCTCCCTGACTAGGCTGGGTGCCAATCCCAAGTGCTTGACACTTTTAGGTTTATTACCAGGAGGCTTACCTTCTCCCTCAGGAAAAGAGCCCACCATACCCCCCATACCCTTATCCCCATTAGGTGGGGCCAGGGGCAGCACATGTTCACATGGTTTCTGAGGGTTCTGCTCCAGCACTGGGTGCTTTGATAAGTATGCTCACAACTAGTCTCAAGACCTCTGGTCTCTTCATTATTTATTTTCAAACAAGATAATCACATTCTCTTTCTTCAGGCTGAGTTTCCCCGGGGGGGGGGGGGGAGGTGGGATGGGAAGGTAGAGGCAGAGCCATCTGATTCCTCTTCAGCAAAATGAATCATGTCCCCCCACCCCCATCCTCTGGCCAGAAATATTTACTCATGTTTATATAACTATGGCAACAGGCTTTATTCTCTAGTGCTTAAACTATTTTTTTAAAAGCAAGTAAAAAGGAAAGAAAGTGCAAGGCAGATCTTCTTCCTACAGATGCCTCCTGCTCATCCTCAAGAATAGCTATTGCCTCAGGAATGAGAAAGAAAAAGAGTGAGAGTGAGAGAGAGAGAGAGAGAGAGAGAGTGAGAGAATAAAGGGACACAGAGAGAATATGAATTCACTCTTCTCTGCCCTTTAGCTCTATTGGGCCAACACACTCCCCTGGGTAACATTGACCTTCTCAGCATTTGCAGCACCCCAGCATTATGAAAGGACTTCAGAATTTATTTCTCCAAGTCCACCAGGACTTATACAGTAATATAGGCTCCCCTAGCTTCCCTGGGACCCCCCCCCTTGTGAGCTCTGCACTGAGATTATGGTCATCATGGCTTTTTTTCTTGCTATTTCCTCCATTTCCAAAGTGGGTGGAATGTGAGTTACCCTTGGCAATCATGCTTTCTTCACCTGTTTGATGGTACGAACTTTGCTGTATCTTGACTACTTGGCAGATCTGTGGTTTGAATGTCTTTGGAGTCGAGTTTAAGTTCTTGTCAAGATTTTGGTTGCTACTATTGGGATTTTTAAAAATATTTACTTATAAGGAGAGAGAGAGAGAGAGAGAGAGAGAGAGAGAGAAACAAAGCAGACTGTTCATCTGGCTTTATGTGGGCACTGGAGAATTGAACCCTGGTCCTTAGGCTTTGCAGGCAAGCACCTTAACCTCTGAGCCATGTCTCCAACCCCCTACTCGGGGTTTTAACCATAGCCAGTATCCTAACTTCCCAGAGGATTCCAGTCCACGAGGTCTCAAGAATGAAGAAAACCTGAACTTAAACTTGACTCCAAAGACATTCAAACCACAGATCTGCCAATGTTTGTCCACAGCTCCCTGGAGCCAGCCTCTGGCTGTTCTAGACGCAAAGTGAGTGAAGTCAGGTCCTCAGGATTGGGAAAACCTTAATGGTAGTTTTTCTCGTGCAAGGGTCCTTCTGTGGCCTACAAGACAACAACTAGATGTACTAGATGTTTCACTTTGAAGTGTCTGAAACCTCTCGGTGACTCCTCCCACTCTGAGGGTCCTGCAGAAAGGGGTTTTTGAAAACTTCCGCTCAAAACTTCAAGAAGCCAGAATCAGAGGACAAATATTCCTCCAACCTGCAAGGCAGACTCCTGGCTGGTCAGAAGAGAACAAGGTTCCCCAGTGAGCAAGAGCTGACGCTGCCCAGCGGACCTGGAGCTTCCAGAACGGAATCAAGGAGTGCGGGCACCAGGTTCTAGCGCCCTCCTCTCATTTTGCAGTTGTTAGTAGAAGTGATCTTGCCTGACAGAACAAATGATCGTAGCTGTTCTCTCTTGCCATTTTCCCTTGCGTTCTTTTTGTTTTGTCCCACGCAGACCTTCAAAATTCTGTCCTGGGCATACTTTCCCCTATCGATTACCTTGGAACAACACTTAACCAATTGCCCTAATCATTCCCCGCCTCTGCCACGCTGCCCCTGGCAGGCACCGGTAGTGTAGGGCCCTCAGAGCGCCCTGCTGCTCTCCCAGTCAGCCGGGGCTCACATAGCTCAGGCCGGCGGGGCATCTTCAAGTCCTCCCTTTTCCAACTTTAGTAAGGCCAGCCCTGGGGAACTCACTCACCAGAGAGAAAGGCCTGTTTCTCCACTCCCCGTCCACCCTATGGCTCCCATCCCCTCACTCTCTTTTATATTTTCATTAAAACTCTCCTTCTGGGCTGGAGAGATGGCTCAGCAGTTAAGGCACTTGCCTGCAGAGCCCAAGGACCCGAGTTCAATTCCCCTGTGCCCACATAAAGCCAGATGCAGAAAGTGGTGCATGTATCAGAGTCCCTTTGAGGAAGCTGGAGGCCCCGGTGTGCCCATTCTCTGTTTCTCCATCTCTCCCTGCTTGCAAACAAAACTCGCTTTCTGAAATGATTGTATTCGTATCTATTTAACTGTTTGCCCCATCTCCCCTGCTCCTCCCATGTTAAGTTCTGGAGGGCAGAGATCCATCTGTCACCCTGGCTAGACCGACCCCTTTTGTACCGAGACCTTCGCTTCTCCAATGAAGATCTGGGAGGACTGGGAGGAACCCACACCAGAAAGTGGGGCCACACTTCCAGAGCCCCCTCGGAAAGACAAGAGCTTCCGAGAGACTTGGAGTGGGGGGATAACAGGGTGAGATTCTCTCTGAAGTTCAGGGAAGTCAGACCTGGTGACACTTCTGCCGGAGACCAGGCTTCACCCCTTTACAACAGGTAGGCCTCGTCCTTTTATTGGGGGCGTTGGTACGGCCTGGGGTCACACTGCCCGAGACCGAGACCCGCTACTAGCGCCAGGGACCTCGGCGGGCTGGGCAGAGGCGGACGCCCGCGGCTTACCCACCTGGTAGCTCAGCCTCCGCCGCCGGCTCCCCGGGCCGCTCTTCTCATTGGCTGCAGACATCCCACCCTGAGTTCTCATTGGCTGTCGCACCGTTCCTCCGCCCCCAGCACTGCCGGCGCGCGGCAGCAGCGGGGGACTCGCTCGAAGTCCCCGCAGACCGCCAGAGGCTCGGCTCGGCGCTGCCGGAGGCGGGAGCGCCCCGAGAGAACGGCCGGGCGCGCGGCTCTCCGGAGGACACTCTCAGATGGGCGCGTGAAGCGGGAGAGCAGGGAAATGGACTGCTACCTGCGTCGCCTCAAACAGGAGCTGGTAAGAGTGCCGCGGGCACTGGGGGGTCCACCCCGACCCATACCTACCTGGCCTTTACCCAGACTCGGTGGCGCGCGCGGGGTTGGAGAGCAGTGGATGCGGGATAGCTGGCCGGGGCCGGGGTGGGCGTCCGGGGGAAGCGGCCCTGGGAGAACCTCGGGCAAAGAGTTGTGATGAGAAGTGTCTGGAGAGGCAGAGCAGCCAGCCGGCCTGAAATGTGACCGAGAAAGAAGAGAAGGCGCACCCAGAGGCTCAGGTGCGCGCGTGGGTGCTGGGGTGCGCTGCGCTCGTGCAGCGCGCGGGCGGGTTCCTACCCCGGGGCAGGAGGTCACACGAGCTAGCGGGGAGCTGGCACCGCCCCGGGTCCCCAGTTCTGCCTGGCCTGGCAGAGCTGGCGCGGCTGGGGAGTGTGGGGGGCAGACTTGGCCGGCTGTGTTTGCCCGGGCTTGTCTGCCAGCAGGGAGGGGGCTGGCAGCTGTAAGAACCGAGGAGGACGGGAGCCGCCTGGCAGATCGCGAGCGGGAGTGGCGGAGGCCCCGCCAGATGTCAGGTCTGGGCTTGGGGAGTGCGCCGGGAGCGTGCGTGCGGAGGCCCGGGGTGTGGTGCTGGGATGAAGCAGTGGTCTGGGGAGGGGTGTGAATCACCCAAGTGGGAGGAGTAGTGACTCCGAGGCCAGGTTGGCTCTGATGTCGTACACCTACTTCCCTTGCTCTAGCCCTCACATTTACTCTTCCAGGTATTAGCACAGGTATTAGGCAGGCATTAGAACTCTGCACCGCTGCTCCGCTCTTCTTTAAGGAGCTTGACTGACTCTCTGGGCCTTAGCTTCCTCCTTTCCCTCGTCTCCTGTGGAGTGAACTTGTCTGTCTCACTTTGTTTCCCTCTTCATTCTTCGAGCCTGGGCACCCAGGCATACAGCAGACCGGATCCAGAAAGTGCCAGGGCATGACTCTCCTCATTCTATACTCTGATGGCAGAAGCTCTGCTCTTCCTGTTTGGGAGGGAATTTGGCAGCCTGTTGGGAGGTAGTTTCGGTAGTGGGGCTGGGCAACCAGCCTGAAGTAGCAAGTGCTCCACTGATGCCCTCTCACCAAGCCGTCCTGGCACTCATCCTGTCTGTCCTATTCTTAGGTTACTGATTGCTTCTTTAGACCTTCTTCCTGAAGCCCTTTCTGCAGGGACACTCAGATGTGAAAGTCACTGACCCAGAGAAACACTTCTTTGGTGGGAGCCCACACACTCATTTCTGCCCTTCCAAGGCTCTATACCATGCCTTTTCCCATACCAGTTTTTATATACATCTCATGCCAATTTTAGGATAGTGGCCCCAGCCCACACATAAGCAATTCCTGTGTAGTACCCGAAAGAAAGGTCAAGTTCATCACTGATAATGAGGCCTAAGACCCATGCTGAGAAAAGAATCTCACAGAATCCTGCTCTTTGTGCTTGGAAACTAGGACCACACCACCCACATCAGGATCTGCCTTTATGGAGGATTTGTGGGTGTTCCTGGCATGGGAAGGAGTTTAAAAATCCTACTGATTTGCATTTTTTGCAGCACCCTAGGTGGGAGGTAGTGAGGGGAGGAAGATAGTCTGTGGATGGCAGAGAATCAAAAAGGAAAATAGGAATCTGCACTGAGCAGAGATCCAGATCTTGATTTGTACCCTCTGCTGCCAAGACCTCGAGCCCCTGTGCCTGACAGAAGGGAGGGGAGAGGCTAAAGTCACCCAGCTCCCCATCACAGCCTTCATTTGGCCTTTTGTCTGAGCAACTCCAGCCTTTGACTCTCTTGGAGAGGAAGCCCAACGTCTGGCCTGGGGCCCAGAATGACACTCAGAAGGGAGAGTTCTCCACCACCACCCCCCAGCTCCACCCCTCCCCAATGCCGGCTTGCTGGGAGAGGAGACAGAGCAGAGTGACAGGCAGAGCTATTTGGGTCTCACTCACTCCCTGACACTTCAGCTCAAGGCTCAGGTAACTGCACTAAATCTCCTTGCCAAGTGGGATACTGAGCAAAGGGGGAAGCAGAGTTCATTTAGCCCAGGGCTGACCCCCCTTGTTTGCCTTCCACTAAGGACTGTAGGGATTGAATTCAATGCAGCCTAACTGTAGCTGGGATCAGAAAGTTTAGGCTTCTTTATACAATAGGACTGCAATGGGAAGGGCAACACATACAATTGATTTATGCCATAAATGGGAAGCTTTTGCCCTACAGATAGTTCAGTCTAGATAGGATCTCCCATGCCACCCAGGAGGACTGCATATTGCTTGGTCCTGCCCGAGATTGGTTTGTGCCCAGGAATGGCCTCTTGTAAAACTGGTTAAGTTCTACATTCACTTATTTCACAATATTTCCTTCAAGAACCATACATCTGGAAGACACCATGGACAAACCTGCTGCAAAAAGCAACATTAATGGGTTGTAAAATTACCTTTGTCCAGGGTGTTCTGCACTCCCCTCCTGCATTTTGTTCTTGACCCAGGAAAAAATTTCTGACAAGAAGAGTTTGTTCCTGAAAACAAAAGTAGCTGAATTTTTCCAATTTCCTGAAGCAAAATAATTAAATAGCTTTGTAACAAGCAAACCCGGGAGATAAGGATTCAGGAATCCTGGCTCAATCAAGTTGGTAGCTAGAATACTGGCCCTTTCTCCCAGCCTGGAATGGGAGCAGGGTCAGGTTTCAGGGATGAAATGTGGCTGGAGGAGCTGCAGCAGCTGACACACTTCTTCATTAAGAAGGAGTCCTGCTACAAGGATTCAGAAGGGAGCACTTTATTTCTCCCTTTTAGCCACCAAACAGGGGCCCTGCCTGAATACAGGCCTTGGAACCAGCTGTTCTTTACACAGGGCTCCCTTGTGGGCTTCCAGCAAATGGGGTAGACACAGGCACACAGTGGAAGTTGACAGAAGATGCTCTCAGACTATTCCTTGTTGAGGTCAGATCGTTGTAGAACACTGAGTGCATAGAGGCTGAGTGATCAGGGCTTCTGAAGCTCAGCCAGGCTGGGAAGTGACAGGTTAGAGGAGGCGGTCTTCTGGAATGTTCTTCCTAGGTGAGACATGGGGAAGCAGCAGAGGGACTTGTGTCTCTTAGTCTAGGGAGCCTAGTGTTTCCAGAAGGCAATTCCAAAGTGGCTGTGGTGTTAGTCCAGGAAATCTTAGCACACACAAAAGACTGCAGTCTAAAGGCAAAAATAAGGAAAAAGAGGAGGATGGAGAAGTTACAGTCAGAGCTTTCAGCTCTTGGGTAAAACAGCAACTTTCCTGAGGCAGAAGTCCTTGCCAAAGCATCTCATCCTACAGGGGAAAGAGACCTGTACCCTGGGCCACTCAGTGTACATCAGTTGAAGGAGCATAGGGCATATGGTTTGAGGTAAGGCCAACTTGAACTCAATTGTTGACTTTGTCTGACCCTAGTCAGTTACTTAATCTCCACTAGTTTTCTCATCTCTAAAATGGATTCTTAAAAATACCTCATTTAAGCCGGGCATAGTGGCACATGCCTTTAATCCAAGCACTCAGGAGGCAGAGGTTGGAGGATCACCATGAGTATAAGACCACCCTGAGACTATATAGTGAATTCCAGATCAGCCTGGGTTAGAGTGAGTCCCTACCTTAAAAAACCAGCAACAAAAAAAGTGAAAAAGAAAGAAAGGAAGGAAGGAAGGAAGGAAGGAAGAAAGAAAGAAAGAAAGAAAGAAAGAGAAAGAAAGAAAGAAAGAAAGAAAAAGAAGTACCTAATTTGGGCTCAAGAGATGGTTCAGCTATTACAGGCAAAGCCTGATGGTTCGATTCTTCCCCAGGACCCACATAAAGCCACATGGAGCAGGAGTCTCTAGCGTGTCCATATTCTCTCTTTCTCTTTCTGACTCTGTCTCTCTTTCTCTCAAATAAAAAAGTGTAAGTTATAAAAATACTTACTTCATGCAACTATGGTGAATAAATAATATAAATCAAGTGTGTCCAGATTGTAAGTCCTTAAAACATTGTACAGTTTAGTCGTACCTGCTGTGCTCCGGGGACTTAGTATGTGTGAGACAGGGCCTCACTGTGTAGCCCAGGCTGCCCTGGAACTTGCTGTAGCTTCCTGGATCTTGAGATTCTGCTGCCTCAGCCTTTCAAGTACAAGATTACATGCATACAACACCAGGGCTACCCTTTTAGTAAATTCTCGATGTTGGGTTCATCCAAATGGTTTGCATAATATTCATTCATAGAACACATTCAATGAGTTCATGCTATGTTTAAGCCACTGTCTAGACACTAACACTATGAATACAAATAAAAACAGACCCAGAGTTTGTCTTCAGAGAAGCTACATTTTAATAGAAAGATAATAACATGTTGATATTAACATTGATATGCCAGGGCTGAGGTTGTAATTCAGTGGTGGAGCACTTGCCAGACATATGCAAGGTCCTAGGTTCAATCCCCTATGCTATGCCACATTAAAAAAAGATGATATGTCAAATATATAATATATTATGTGCAATTTCCAAAACAATACAGGAAGTTGTACTTTTGCTACTCATTGTTTAAAGCAAGAAAACGAAACAAAAGGAGGCGGTGCCACTTGGCTGAGGTCATAGAGTTGATAAGCAGCAGAGGTTGGATTCAGGCCTAGCCAGTCTACTGCAGAGCTTCTGCTCCTGTCAGTACAGTATGATGTACAAAGCTCTCAAGTACAACTAGAGCCCCTGCCCTGTAAGGGGTGCAGGTTCAATGTGGGGTACTGCTAAAAGGGACACGGAGGTCTAGGATCAAAGGAAGGAGTTTCTGTGAAGCATCTTCCTCGTCTCCAGGAAGCTCAGAGATAAGCAAACCTTAGACTTTATCAGGGCTTCAACTGGCCTCTACTTACTTTAACCCTATGCCCTCCGTGTCCCTTTTAGCAGCTCCCCACAGTTCAGTACTCTGAGAAGGGAGAGGTGACCTCCAGCTGGGAGATAGAGAAAATGTCCTGTCATAGAAGAGAGTGCATATGAGCAGACCTTGGGGGGATCAGTGGGGCTGTGCCCAGGAACCAGGGTTCCAGGCAGATAGTGAAATGTGGGTGAATGATGGGGGCTGTCTGGCTGGAAGACAAAGTATGTATAGAGACACAGTGGGCAGCAGGGCAGAAATGGAGGCCTTGACTATCACACTGAAGAGTCTGGCTTTGTCTCTGCATTGGAGAGCAATATGGTCAGAAGCACTCCCTGACATGGAGGGAGGAAACTCATTCAGAAGCATGAGAGAATCCAGGCAAAAGAACATGAAAACCTGAACCAAGGGAAGAGGAACGAAAGCTGGTCAGAGTGAAGAGGACTGGTTGAGGCCAAGAAGCCAGGCCCCAAGAGGAGGCAACATTAGGCCCTCTGTCCATGTGCCTCTTACCGGGTCATGTGACCCACAGTAGATGGTTCCGTTCATCATTTCACATCCCTTCCTCCTCTTTATCCTCCTCCCTCCTGCAGCTCTTGGCATAGTTTCCTTGTTACCTTCCTGTTGATAGTCGCAGCCAAGAGCCAAGAAGGTCCCTATTCACTCAGCTGGAGAATGGGTCACTTGGCAAAGTGGGGCTTTTCCCATTTCCGGCCCTCAGCCTTCTCCTAGCTTCCCCAGGGGCTGAAAGGAACTGTGTGGAGATTTTGTGAGTAATGGGGGTGGGGAAGGGAGGTAGGGCACTCTGCCAAGTCCATGGGCAAAGCTGAGCCTGTGTCAAAGGATTCCGGCTGAGCTGGGAGAGGGCGTGAGATGGATGGAAGAAGGGCACAGCTGCAGGATCAGTCATGGGCCCAGGGCAGCACTTGGGACAGGAGCCGAGGATGCTGGCATCTCCTTCCAACCTTGCTCCTCCCATACCACAAAGGGCCTCGCAAATGCTGAGGGAGAGGAGACTGTTCATGGACAGCTGACCCCAGACGCTCCCCCAACAGGTTTGCTCTTCCCTCTTAGGAGCCTCAGCAGGAAGGAACTGAACGGGGTCTCCTGCTCTTCCTCCTCACCTGGTGGTAATTCCCTTTGCTCTTCCTGCTGCCTGGACTGGTTTTTCACAACACTCTATGATGCTGAGTGGTCAGAATTATGATGGCATTGACCTGGAGGAAGGAGGCCAGACTTGAGGTCTCACCTCACCAAAAAGCCTTTGAACCTGAGGCCACAAAGCAGTGTGTCCCCTGGGGTGGGAGACATGCTACAGGTATGCTTATAGTTACCATCTGTGTTGATGGGACATGCTGTACTTTTTATGCAAATCCCTTTGCAAACACATTGATTTGCATAAAGCGCATAGCTTTAAATAAACCATTAAGTAGGAATGCAGATCCTGTGTAGATGGGTGAAAATAGTGAAGCACTAGAGAAGAAAGTGTGGACAACGCTGAGGGAGAAGATGGTTTGAGAGGATCTCTAGCTTCCTAATCCATCAAGTGGGGCTCCCCCACCTACCTAGCCAGCCTCCCAGAGCAATGATAGGCAATGCAGAGGAAAGGGCATTGCCCCCCACAGGGGAGGGCGAACATTTCACAGATTCTTGACCTAGAGGATACAATGGCAAGTGCTGGCTGAGTTCCTCACTGAGGACTCTAGGTCTGGCCCAGCCTGGTCCCCAGACTTTCTTATAGGGTTCTTGACCACACCAGGAAGGTGCTGGCAGCACAGATGGGCTGTAGCAGATTACAGCTGGATGTGCAAAAAATGTTACAATGAAATTGTGACTCCCAGGTTGTTCTGGAGGTGGGAGATGAATTGTGTCGTGAGGAAACCCTTCAGAGCCTTTCTCAGAAGAATTCACATGGCCTTCACCGGGAAATGATTATTAAGGATTTTACATTTGATGGTGAATAGCTCTCTTTCTTCCTTTCTTTCCTCCCACCTCTCTGCACTCGGAAGAGAGAGCCAGACTAGAGGTGGGAGAAAAGAAGGTCAGATGTTGGATTCATTCTTGCTCAAACTAATTAGAACCAATCAGATCCTCTTGGGCATATCCATGTGATCTGCAAGTTGGGCATGACTTGGTTCTTGCCCCGAGGTAGAACTGAAGGCTCTGGGACAGTTAGTAGGAGGCCTTAGAGCCTGGGATTCACTTCTGGCCCAGGCTGACTGCCTTCCCCTTAGCTCCACCCCACACTACTCACTCTTCTTTCTTTAGTCCTAACGCAAGAGAAGCCCTGGGTCCCACGCTCTGGGTGAAGAGAGCAGTTGGCCTCTGGCTCCTTCTGCATGGGTGACATCATCCCCTTGGAGTTGGTGGGAAAAAACTGTCCTGCTGGCTCCCCTTGCTCCTGTCCCCACTGTCCCTGGCCCTCCCAGCATGCTGATTGTGGCTGGGCTCACAGAGGTCAGTGTGAGAGTGGGAAAGAGGAAACTTTGGCTTCCTCTTCCTCATCTCCCCTTCCCCTGATTGGGGCAGGACTAGGGTGAGCAGGCATTGGACAAGAGGCGTGCACCCTTTGGTGGAACAGATATAACACATTGAATATTGTGAAGTTTCACAAAGGAAGAAGCATTCTGGAAGCACATGTGAAGCCTAAAAGTTAAAACCCAACATTCACCTAGTGCTTTCTTTGTGCAATGCAGATATATATTGCCTTACTTAACCTGTACAATGGCTGTTGAGAATTATGTCTACTTTAAAGAATGGAGAAATTGAGCCTGGTGTGGGATAGTACACCCTTGTAATCTGAGCACTTGGGAAGTTGAGGCAGGAGGATTGTGAATTTGAGGCCAGGATGGGCTGAATAGCAAGATCTTGTCTCAAGAAAACAAACAAACAAACACCATGGAGAAAATGAACTCAAAAAACAAAAAAAGAAGAAAAGAACAGAAAAACAGAATTTAAACAGTCTGTCCAAGTCTCATAGCTACTATGTGGCAGAACTGGGATTTGAACCCTGTTCCTTTTGTTTCCAGAACCCAAGTTCTGAACCAATACAGAATGTTATTTTCAATATGGGTGCAATTTCAGCCCTTGTTAAGTTAAAAGAGGCCTCTGTTTTATGGACAGCCCTGAATTCATGCATTCCCACACATTCTCACTGGAAAAAATGTATAAAATGCCAGCATTATTTCTTAGGATTTTTCCACACTGGAAAAGACTGAATGGGGTCACTTCATTCCTCCCACTGCTTCTGACCTGCACTGCCTTTCTCCTTCGGAAAGGAAGCCTGCCAGCTCACACTCCTTGCTGCTTGGTGAAATGAAAACTTGGGAAATGGAGTCTCAGCTTAGCAAGTGACTGAAGTTAACAGACGGCCTGTAGGGAGGGTCAGTGGCCAGGTAGGTTCTGAGGTGAGACACTGATGTATAGATCTCAGTCCCTGCCTTCAAGTAGTAGGTGATGAATAAATATTTCGTGAGCAACTGAGCACTTAAACTTGTAGAGGTCTTGGGGCCAGTGCATAATAGGACTTCAGGGACAAGGATCTCAAGAAGCCAAGATGAGGCCCCAACAGGAGCATGGTGGGGGTATGTAAGGAGTAAGGATATGCCTGTGATTCAAATCCTGCCATGGATCTCCACTGCAGGTGCATATAGTTTGGATTTGAGCCTCTGGACAGTGGAGAGCCACCAAGTGAGGTGATGGGGTGATGGGGGGGGGAGATATGCATCGTGGAGGCCTTGTGGAAGCTTCTGCAGCATTTCTGACACGGACTTCCGGGGGAGGAAGACTCCAACATGGTACATGATTAAGTTAGACAGGAACAGGGTGACTCAATAGAGAAGCTAAAAATGACCGAGGTTCCAGGTGGGAGTGGCAGGAAAGTGGATTGGACAGTGTGGAAGAATAGGGCAGTCAGAGGGAGAAGCAATTTGACAGGAAGGAACTGAGTTGGGTTTCGTCCCAGAGTCACTGGTTCCGTTCTGGGTCTTAGCAGCTGCAGCTGAGTGTTCATGAAAGGAAGGGGTCAGGAAGGTAGAAACAAAGAGGTCAGGATTAGCAATGACAGGCACAGCTACCCCCATGAGGCTCTGTATCTCCTCTGCTGCCATCACTGCCACTCAAATGACATATACGTGCCTCCAGGGCTGTGAGCAGTCACTTCTCACCCTATCTCAGCAAAGTGTACAACACAATCCCCATAGCCCAGCAAAAGCCTCCAGGCCTTCAGGAACAGCCAGTCATCCACTGACCCTTAGTACTGCTGGCTCACAGTGAGCCAGGATGGATCCTCTCTCCCTGCCAGGCCAGGGTTGGCAGAAGATTTGACCCAGAAGCTTGAAAAGATCAGCTGCCAGACAAGCCCACCCTTGCCATGCTTCTCTGTCCCCCCACCACTGTAGTTCCCCACCCCCTTCCTCTGGGCTTAGCGCTGGGCATTAAGACAAGCCTGGGAGGTAAGATGATCCTGCGGGTCTCTGGGGTCTTAAGAAACAGATGGTTCCCGCACATGAGGCTCACTGTGAGTAACTTGATCAGGATCTGGAGAGGGAG
The DNA here is from genome assembly GCA_004024765.1 of Zapus hudsonius. Taxonomy (NCBI): domain Eukaryota; kingdom Metazoa; phylum Chordata; class Mammalia; order Rodentia; family Dipodidae; genus Zapus; species Zapus hudsonius. The sequence continues at coordinate 18,365 of PVHP010005675.1, forward strand.
CTGGCAGGCCCAAAGAGGCCTGGGCCCAGGGCCTGGGAACCCTGTGAATGTTATCAGAAGCAACCTCTCCACAGCTTCCAAGTGGGACCTTGACCCAGGTCAGTCCCAGAGTCTGTTCCAGATGGTAGCTGGGACTCTGGCCCTAGACAGTCATGAAAGGGCTGAGAGAACTGGCCCAAGGATCCCCTCTCTGGCATGGCCACATGAACAGAGCCAGTAGGGCTGAGAGGTAGGAAGACTGTTGGAGCCAAGTGTGAGGGCAGCTGAGAGGGGACAGGTGCTTGGGAGGGAGAGACTGAGAAGGGCTGACAAAGGCTTCCAGCACACAGGAGTTTCCTGGTGGCCTTCTCTCTCTCCTGACCAGACAGATGTGAAGAGCAGTAAAGGAAGCCCCAGGCTTACCCTTACCTATGTCCCTTTCTCCCCCTCTCCACTGCCCTGTAGAGGACAGAGTAGCCCTCAGGGCCAGCCATCTGCAGGCAGTGGCTTAATAGAGTGACAGCATTTGGAACGAGACTGTCCTGGGCTTGAGTCCCAGCTCCATGAGCTGCTTGGCCTCAGATGACTTACTCCCTCCTATCTCCCCTTCCCATTGCAATTATTCACTTATTAAAGTGAGAATATTAACCTTCCAGGCTTCGTATAGATGAAGGAGATGATGTACGTAGAGTATGTAGCATGACTTCTGTTACATAGTAAGTGCTTTCACTGCTTACTGTCATCCATCAGGGAGCCAGCACACAGACATGAGAAAGGACATGGATGGACACTGCCTCTTTGTGCTTCTACAGCTCCACTCTTTACTATCCAATCATAGCAACTCACTTAGGCATCTCAGTTTCTTCCTCTCTCAAATGGAAGCAATAGTAGTTGCTATCTCATAGAGCAATTGGGGAGATTAAACTTGGGTAATTTAGATGAACATATCATATATGTACATATACATATATGTGTGCATATGTGTGCATGTGCACATACAAAGAATTTCTGATTTGATAATTTGGGGACTTTACTATGGTGCAAAGGCATACCCATAAAATCATTCTAGTTTGTTGGGGTTTTGTTTTTGTTTTTGTTTTTGTTTTGTTTTGAGACAGGGTCTCACTCTGTTCCAGTCTGGCCCGGAACTCACTAGATAGCCCAGGCTGGCCTCAGACTTATTGGTAACCCTGCCTCAGCCTCCCATGTGCTGAGAACAAGTTAGTTCTGAGAATACAGGCATGACTTACCATACTTGGCTTACCATTCTGGTTTTCATTTTCAATATCATATTCAGTACATTATATGAGATAGTCAACACCTCAGTATAATATAATAGGCTTTTTGTTGGATGGTTTTGCCCTCCTGTAGACCAATGTATGTTCTGAGAACTTTCAAGTCAGTTAGACAACTGTGGTGCTGGTTAGGTATTTTGAAGGTATTTTCAGCTTTCGAGAGCTTTCCAATTTACCATAGGTTTACCTGGTGTATTAGTTACTCTCTCATTGCTATGACAAAATACCTGACTGGAAGCAATTTAAAGAAGGATTTATTTTGGCTTACACTTCAAGGTTATAGTCCATTTTTGTTGAGGAGGCATGGTAACAGGAACATGAAGCAAAGCTGGTCATATTTTATCTGTAATCAGAGAGCAGAGAGTGATGAATCCTGGTGGTCAGCTACTTTCTTTTTTCTATTCAGTTTAGGACCTCAGCCTGTGTAGTGGTGTTACCCACAGTTATGGACCTAATCTAGAAAAATCCCTCACAAACATTCCCATAGATTGATTCTAAATTCCATCAAATTGAAAAATTACCCATCACACCTGGCCAAGAACATCTGTATAGCCCCTAGGCTATACTAATCAAGGTGTGTTACTAATTAGTTCATTCCTGATCCAGTCACGGCAGTATCCAGTTTCCTGCTCTCTGCAGCACACTGTAGAGGTAAGGTTCTGGTGGCAGGCTGCATGATCCTAGGAGTGCTGAGGTGGAGGTTGCAGGGCAGGGCAACCCTTCCTGCTGTGCTGCTGCTCACTGACCCTGTGCTTTCTCTCCCTTGCAGATGTCCATGAAAGAGGTGGGGGATGGCTTACAGGATCAGATGAACTGCATGATGGGTGCACTGCAAGAACTGAAGCTCCTACAAGTGCAGACAGCATTGGAACAGCTGGAGATCTCCGGAGGGGGTCCTACCTGCTCTGACAGCCCACAGACACATGAGCACACTTGCTGGGAGGGTGGTAGAGGTACTGCCAGGCCTGAGGCCCACCCCGCCTCCAGCCAGCCTTCTTTTGGCAGCAGCGCCAAGCTTCCATGCCATAGGAGTGTCTGCGGGAAGGATCTCAGTGCCCTGCCAAGGACACAGCTGCAAGAACACCAAAGCTGTGCCCAGCAGGGCACAGAGTGGGTGGAACCCGATGACTGGACTTCCACATTGATGTCACGGGGCAGGAATCGGCAGCCCCTGGTGTTAGGGGACAATGTTTTTGCAGACCTAGTGGGCAATTGGTTAGATTTGCCAGAACTAGAGAAGGGTGGGGAGAAGGATGAGACTAGGAGGTCAGGTGAGCCCGAAGGAGAGAAAGGTCAACCCAGAGAGCTGGGCCGCAAGTTTGCTCTAACAGCAAACATCTTTAGGAAGTTTTTGCGTAGTGTTAGGCCTGACCGTGACCGGCTACTCAAAGAGAAGCCAGGCTGGGTGACACCCATGGTCTCTGAGCCCCGAGCTGGACGGTCCCAGAAGGTTAAGAAGCGAAGCCTTTCCAAAGGCTCTGGACGGTTCTCCTTCTCCAGCCCTGGGGATCCCAGACTTGAAACCCCTGCCACAAGTAGCCCCAAGGCCATGGAACTCTCCCGCACACGCTTTGATATTAACACAGCTGTTTGGGTCTGAATTCTAGAGAAGCTGGCTGAACATAAATGTCCAGTCTTGATGCTGGGCCCCAGGGGAGGAGGGAGGGCAGGTGACACAGCCTTCAGAAGCCCAGGTCCCAAGTTCTTTTCCCCCAGAAAGAAGGGAGAGGTCAAAGTTCTCAGGCAGGGCTCACCAGAATGGTTGGGAGCCTGTCACAGACAGGCTGATGGAGGTAAGAGTTCCTGGAGAAAGAGAGAAAGGGAGTGTGTGTGTGTGTGTGTGTGTGTGTGTGTGTGTGTGTGTGTGTGTGTTATTGTGTTTTCTCTTTGGAGCTGGAGGTGACAGTGACTGGGAAAGTCAGAAGAGAAGGTCAGGAATACCTGACAACACCCCTCTACTGCCCTCCCAGACCTCAGTCTGTATAAAGAAGGGCACTGGGGTCCCAGGTTCCCCAGAGATGTTCCCAATAAAGATTTGTCTTGGGTGCTCCCAACCTTTTAACTGTTTGCTTTCCTGGCAGGGCACTGCTGCAGGCCCAGGCTTTCCAGGCTGGAGGAGCAGGGAGGGAAATCTCCACCCAGAGCCCTTCCTTATGCCAGGGAGATTTCAGCCCATGCAGGGTTCTGGGAAAGAGGCTGAATAAGGAAGCTGGTGTGCAAAGAGTAGTGGGAGCCTGGGTACATGCCTATGTCCCCTGTGAAGCACAGGGGATCACTGTTCAAAAGCCACCACCATGGAGTCCTGTAAGCAGGCACTACCCCTTGTGAATCAGCCATCATCTCTTTTCTTCATGACGCAACAGCCTCAACAGGCTGTGGTCCAAGGACTCAAGGCTGCCGGGAGGTGAACAGGCCTGGCCAAATGCAGAGGGTGGCTGGACCCTGCCTGTAGTTGCACACTGAGCAGAGCAGCTCTGAGCTTCCCCATCTCGATACCCTGTCGCCTGTGTTTAAGGCAATGGCATCTCAGGGCAGTCGATGTAAATACCCCAGGAAGGCAGAGGTGAACCCAAAAGAAACACCCACTCGTTTTTTAAAATTCCTAGTCCCATCCAGAGGCCCCTTTGCCTTGAGCCTGAGAGCATCTTTCCCTCCAGCGGGGGTGGGGCGGCAGGCGCCCTGCTAGCCCAGAGCCACGTAGGCCCATCCAGGGAGGGTCTCTATCCTTGCTCCCCCACAGACAATGTTGGTCCCTGTTCAAGCCTAGCTCCCTCCTCCTTTGCCCTCTCCCTCCCTCCCTCCCTGGCTCAGCCTGATGGGGTGTGACAGCTGCAATTAGAGGCAAGCCGCTGGCCCGCCCCTGGAGCATTAAGAGCAAATTGGAGAAGAAAAATAACAAGAGAGGCTCTTCTGCCTGCAGTCTGGGCCCCTCAGGGGACAGGGAAGGGGGTTAGAGCTAGAACTGGGGGTGGGGGTGCAGCCCAGGGAGTGAGGGTCAAGCAGTGTAATAGTAGATGGTCAATTTTGGGTGAGGTAAGGTAAGGAGGGAAAGGATTTTTATTGTTTTGCTTTTGAACATCACTATTGCCAGGCAGTGTATCAACCCTAGAAAGCATTATTTCCCAGATACATCAGTGGAGGTGGTTAGAAGGTCAGAGGGTAATGCTTACTAGGTGCCCAGATCAGCCTGCTAGCAAATGAAGAAAGCACCGTTTGAATTTCAGGGTTCTGGACTCCCAAACCCCTGCTGGCCTTGTCTATGCCTGGAGTTTGCCAGCTGAGCTCCCTCTTTCTGCCCAAGCAGGTCCTTGCCCATCCTGTCTCCCCAAGCACTCTGACATTTCCGTGTCTGGTGAAGGACTAAGACTGTGGCTGTCCTTGGTGACACTGGTGATTTGTGTGTGGACACTGAATTCATGCTCTGTTTTCCAAGAGGAAGGAGCCACCCAGCAAATCATTCAAGAGCACACTAATGATGATTGCTTGGAAATCAAGCCACCTCCTGGTCATTCATCAGAGACCCATCCGTTTTGTGGACTGATCGTAGCAGTTCAAATCAACTGAACAAAACTAAACCCCTCCAGGGCCAGGAAAAACACAGAGATGGAAAAGGACCCAGCTGTTGACCTCAAGAGGCAAAGAAAGAAGACAAAGAAATTTGAGGGACTAGAGACTCATCTTAACCTGGGACAGAGCAAAACCAGAGGTGATTTTGGCCTCCAGCATAATTCACAGGTGCCAGACACCTTTGCTAGCCTGTTTGCTTTTTCATGGTCCCCTAGAAGTGATCGCTGTTCTCTTATTTTCAGAGAAGTTAATTTGTCCAAGTTCACACAGTACAGGCTGGGATTAAAACAATGCTCACTGACTTCAATCTCGTGCCTTCTAAGCAAACTGCTGGTGTCTGTTCCATGTCGCTGCATGGATAACAAAAGGCATGCTTATTACCTGTTGGAGGAATTTTGCCTGGGTCTCAAAGGGGCTGAAATAATGTCCCACCTACTATGTCCTGCTTAGCTAATGGAAGATATGGTAATTCATCTACCTTCCTATAATTTAATGTCTCTGTCTCCTCGTGGCCTCCCATTGAGACAGTGATGGAGATTTTTGCTGAAGCCAAGTGAAGAGGTGAATGGGAATGCCTAGGGCCTAAGGTAGGAGAGGGCAGGGAGGGCAGAGAAGTGTATGGGTGGAGATAGCGAATGTAAGCAGAGAGAAATTGACAGATTAATTTTACCTCTGGGTCTCATTTTATGGTTAATTAGGACATGCAAATGAACTGGGAGCTCATTTACTATCTTCCCTGGCATGTAGGCCCACCCCACAGCTGGCCTAATTCCCAGACAGGTACAGGCGGCCTTGCCTGGCCCAGGCATCAGCTCAGGGTTCTACATGCTTCTCTGTAGCTCTGTGGTGAGTTTATAGATGTTCTAGTGTAGATACTAGAAGCCCCTGTCGGGCACAGTGGAGCCTTCCTGGTCTCCCTGCTTCCTCTTTCCTACCTTGCTGAACTGGGGCCTCTTTTTCTCCCCTCCTTCAGGTGTCTGCTGCCCAACCCCTCTGAGCCCAAACTGGTCTCCAGGAACAGAAACTCAACTCTATCATCCCCATTCACTTATTAGAATCTTGAGGGGTCTTCTGTCTTTCTCAAGTCACCTCAACATTTCCTGCAGGACACAGATAAAGCAGGAGCAGAGCATGCCTGGGGAGCTGCAGCATATTTGGCTCCTTCAGAGCAGCTCAATCTCTTCAGGTGTCCTCCCCACCCAGGACATTTAGGTATTTCTGTCAGCATCAGGGTATGAGCACACCTGAGTTGAAGCCAACAGATTTTGAGACCCATCTCTGTCACTGTGTGAGCTTGTAAATGTTGTGTGACCTCTCTGAGCCTGATTTTCTCAAGTGTGAAGCGGTACAGAACACAAGGCACCCAGGGGATTGAGCACACTGCCTGTGACACACAGCCCCTCACCGAAACCATGTTCATGCCCCTCAGTGCAACAAGAACCATATGCCCCCAGGGACAGTTCTTAAAATAAACACAGCACTTTCTCTGAGCCTTGTTGGTCTTCTGTTGAAACATGCAGTGACTCCTATCACCTGGCAAGATTGTGAGGAGGATCAGTGGACGACAAGAGGTGAGAATGTAGCTTCACATGCTGTAGAAATGTTGCCTAATTGTGTATTTGCCAAATGGCACACATACTTTTTGTGGAGAGGGGAGAACAGCAAGCTGGGCCTAGCTGGGGAGGCACCCAAGGACCTGCTCTAGGGATGCTCCCACCAACCCCGCCCTCCAGCTCTCCCTCACGATCAGCCAGTTCCAGGTCAGATAGAAAGTTGGATGAGCCAGGCCCTCTTGGTTTTTCCAGAAGAATCGACTGTTGGTCTCTGCTTCTTCAGCCTTGTGGTACTTAAGTCCCCTGCCAGACCACATCTCTCTTTCCCTCCCTCCCTCCCTTGTTCCAGCAACCCTGTAAGATTCCTAAGATCCATCTCTTCCCCTGTGAAGCCCCCCCACAGCACTGCCTGAGCTGGGGTGAAGTGCCAAGACCTTACACTACAGCCATCCCTTCAGTCTATGGTGAGGATGGCCCTAACTTTCCCCACCACTCTGCTAGGCTCTAAACCACTGTGGGGAAGCCCCTCTCTTAGGTCCTATCTGAATTTGACAGGACTTCTTGTCCCTCCTGGTGACTTCCCTTCAATCCGTCCTGACATGTTGCCTCATTCACCTCCTCCTATACACCCACAACCATACAGCCACGATGGAACCAGCTTTGCCAATGTCCCTGCAACAAAGTCCTCATTCTTACATTCCAGTTCCCCACTGAAGTCCTTTCTCCCCCTCACCTCTCCTTGTGCTCCCTGAAAGCGCCTCTGTGCTCCTGGTCAGAGAGGCCACTGTCTGAACACAGCTTGGGGCAATATGGTCTGACAGAAAGCCATGAATCACCTTAGGCTTTCTTTTGCTCTGCATCTCAGTCAGACGGGATCACAACTTTCCCTTGTCGAGAAACAGTGCTCAGCATCTCTGCTCTCTGGTTTCCAGCTCCCACACATGACCCAGCTCTGGGCTGTCTGCCTGTCCCTCTCTCTATGCCCCCTCTTCCTCCAAATGCCAGGGAGGAGTATTTCAGGCACTGAGTGGGAAGCTACATGTGAGTGCTGGCTTGCAGAGGAAGCTGTCCTCACCAAGTCATCTGTCCATCCTGAGATTAGTCTTTCCTGTCTCTCAGTCCCTTTCCACATCTCAATTGGTTGTAGTCCGATGCTGCCAGAAAATGTCATCTAGGGGCTGAAAGGACACAAAGGTGGGCACAGGAGCTGTCTGTGAGCTCCTGACCTCTCATCCTGTCTGTCCCCGGTGTCAGAGTCCCAGCCCAGTCCTGCCCAAGGAGACCTCAAATGACTTGCTGGGCCTTGTTTCTGGAACTTCTCCTCACTCAATTTACCTTCCAATGAAATTGGTTATTGTGAATGCTTCAAGCTTGGGTTTTTCAAGCTACTGTCTGCTCGTGTTGTTTCCTGAGGAATCTAGTCCCTGCCTCTGACAGGCCTTTTCCTTTCCTTCTGTGTGCATCCCAAAAGTCATCTACCCATGAAGCCCTGCTGGCAGCCTTCTCTGTGCCTCTGCCCTAAATGCAGTACTTACTTGGCAAGTCTCTGACCACTACCAGGGTAGATCAGGTAGCATTTCTGTCTCTAGCACTGAACACAAGGCTCCCTATGTGATCTCCATTCCTGAGTAAGCCTTGGGCAGCGTCCACAGCTGGCTTCTCCTGCTTCAGGGTCAAGGCCTCCCTAGACCACCTTGCATGACTGCTCAGTCTATTCCCCAGCAGAGACAGGGATGGGGTGGGGTGACTGCCAAAGTCACCTACAGAGCAGGAAACCTGTCCCTAGGCTGTCCCTCCAAACTGTTGTGCAGTCCCCTGTCCCTCTCAAGCCAATTCTATTTTAATGCATTTGTCTGGAGAGCCTTAACCCCTCCCCACCACCTCCTTTTCCTTGATGTCATGCTGTCACTAGGCTGCTCTGGGCTCAGGTCCATCACATGATCACAGCCACTTCTCCCCAGTGCCTGCTCAATCCCAATCACTGCCCAAGCCCCTAAGTTTTCTCCTTCTGGTTTCTTTCCATTGCCTCATCTCCATGTCCCTTTTGCCATAACATCTGGTCCTAGACTCCTGACTCCAGGTTTTTCTTTAGCTCTTCTGAGGGCCCCTACACCACTGGAAGCGCTGAGTCTGTTAGATTCTCCTCCCCTCACTGTGACTGCTGAGGGAGGGTTGGGTGGGTAGGGCTATAGGGAAGGAAGTTGGGACTTGGGTGGTTAGCACTGTCTCTACCTCCAGCCCATTTCTGGCCAAGCTCCTGGCATTGTCCCCCCACCAGGCACTGCCTGACAACAAGGCAGCATGTGCTCAGCCACCTGTGTAAGTCGTGGGAGAGGGAAAGACACCAGGCATTTCCATAAGTGACTGGGGGGGGGTAGGCAAAGACTCTACCACCGATTCACACCTCCTAGCCCTGCATTAGGCACTTAGAGGCAAGTATAGCAACTGAACCCCTGCGTAGACTCGGCTCCATGAGGAGAACCAAGGTCATGCCATCATAGTCCACCTTCATGTAAAACTACATCCATCACTGGCCTAGACACCTTGTTCGTAATCATAGCCTGATGCTGCCAGAAGATGTCATCCAGGGGCTGCAAGGACACAAAGGCGGGCACAGGAGCTGTCTGTGAGCACTGGGCCAGATCCACTGAAGCAGCTGTCAAGACCATGGACTGGCCGGAGGGATTTTATGCCTGCTACTGAAAACCTAGTCAAAAGCCTGTGGCTGGGGAAGTTATAGGAGGGAAGCTGTTTGGCTAATTGATATGTTGTGCCTATCAAACTATCTTCAAAATATTTATTTATATATACCATAGATTAGTGTTACTCTGACTTTTGGTTAGAGCTTTTTTTTTTGGTAGGGTCTCACTCTAGCCCAGGCTGACCTGGAATTCACTATGTAGTCTCAGCGTGGCCTTGAACTCATGGTGATCCTCCTACCACTGCCTCCCAAGTGCTGGGATTAAAGGTGTGTGCCACCACGCCCGACTGAGCTTTTTATTATTATTTTAATGCAGTTGGTAGTGACTAACGAGATGACTTAAAACTCATTCAAGTGCTGAGAATGAGTGCTCTGTGCTAAATGAGACATCTCTCTCACACCCTCCAAGGCCAGGGAACACTGTAAGAGGGAGCAGGAGCCAGATAATGGGCCAGTGGGGCAGAGTGCTGTGAACGATGGCTTCTGGACATGCCATGGCCTTTGTCTTTATGACCTGCACAACATTCGTCATGGATGGTGGGGGAGGCCACCAGCCCTTCCTGAGGAGTTATTGGCAGTTAATGGTTATTGGTGGAGGGGGGAGACATTTTCTTCAGTATTATACCCACCGGTAAATTGCATGTGCCCTGGTAAATAATCCCCCATTCATGTGCATGCAAGCAACCCTAATTCAGTGGATCTCCCAAATACACAAAAGAAAAAAAAAGACATAAAAATAGAAGAGGGACTAGTAAAGAAGGGGGTTTCAGTGGAAGGGAGATGGGGAGAGGGAATAAGATAATGGGGGGGACATTATGATCAAAATACATTGTATAAAACTGTCAGTAAATAAAATTTGCAAGAGGACTTTTGTCTGAGGTTCCAAGCATCTGTTTAGATAAGTCAACTCATCTTCCAGAAAACAAGGGATTACCTATGCACAGTGGCAGTGGCCCTGATGCTAAAGCATCTGGCATAGCTTCAAGACCCTGCTAGCAGCATATGAGCCAAATAGCCAGAATCTTAACTGCTCCATTAAGTGTCCTCCCTCCCCAAGGAAGACAGACAGAGCCTTCGAGGAGCATTCTTCAAGCCTCCATGATGCTTAGGGGATGCATAAATAAGCCCGGCTTGGCTGGTGGCCTTTTCTCACCTACAGGGACAGGACCATCACAGCCATGTGCCTAAAGATCTTTATCGGAAAAGGGGAATGAAGAGTGGTCTGGATTTTAGAGCACACGGAGATACTACTTTCATCCGGATCCTGTTCACAAACCTCACCTTGGTGACTGCTGTCCCCTAGTAGCTTACCTAACTCTTTCTAGTACACTGTCACCTCCTCATTCCAAGGCTGTTCACACTCAATGTTCTCCAGGTTTCCCCCCATCACCCATCACCAACTGAAGCTAGGTAACTTCTTGTCATATGGGTCTTCTTGCTTTTTCTTGAAATCTCACCCATAGAAAACCCTACCTTTCTTGAAGGCCTAGATCAAGCATTCCCAATCTCTTGGAACAGAAGGCATCTGTCTGCATAGTTTTCTGCTTAAAAAAATCTCCTTTGTTGCCGGGTGTGGTGGCGCACACCTTTAATCCCAGCACTCAGGAGGTAGAGGTAGGAGGATCACCATGAGTTCAAGGCCACCCTGAGACTACACAGTGAATTCCAGGTCAACCTGGACTAGAGTGAAGACCCTACCTTGAAAAACCAAAAAAAAAAAAAAAAAAAAAAATCTCCTTTGTGGAATTTCTCAATTCTCTGTGGATTATTGGTTTTAGCACCTGTGTTCTATCTTCCCTCCTGAATCTGGGTTAGCTCTTTACTAAGATTCTGCTTGCTTAGTTCAGTTTTCCTTCTCAATGGCTCTTTCCTACGTCATCTAACCACTTCTTACCTTTTTACATTCAGCCCATCATCCTGTGTAGTCTAAATTCTTATTTTCAAGGGGAACTCTATTCAGATTTCTTCCCTGAACTCTATTATAAATCTCTAGAATCTAACACACTTGTCAGTCAGCATACTCATCTACTTCCCCATTCCTCTTCCAATTTATCATAACCTTCATAACTTGATCAATGGCCCCAAACTTTAGTCAACCTCGATCAATCTCTATTCCAAACATCTGGTTATCAGAAAATCTTACTGCCTCCTCCTTCTAAACAGACTGTAAGCACCCCACCACTATCACCATTTCTCCTCCAACTGTCTTCTAGTCTGCGCCTCATTTGCCCCTTACGAGGTGAGACTGACTCTGGTTGAGTCGCTCATGCTCTACCTCTTGAGGAAATGCTTTCCATGGACCCCAGACTGAATGCTGAAGGGAATGTCCATTTCCATTCAACTCCACTACTTCTGTTGCATCCCTGCAGTTAGTCTCCCCATGTGACCAGCACTTACCTTTCTTTCTCCTCAGACAGTTGCATAGTTCAAATGTTTCTTCAGATACCCAATGCAGGGAGGCAAACTTTCAGCCACTTATTCCTCTTGTCCTTTACCCTACATAATTTTCTCATAGTCATCACCACCAGTCTCACTTTATCTATCTCAAACACAGAGGTCTTTTGCAGTTTTGTAAAGATTATAATGCTATAAGGGGTTTGGTATGCTTTGCTCACTCAGCATACAGACCAGCCACCTGGTATACAGTAGAAATGCAGGAACTGTTGTCAGGCCCACGAAGAACATGCTTTGTTCTGCTCTGTAGGCTCTACAACATGTAGCTGCAGAATGTGGACATGGCTAAGCTTAAAATTGAAAACAGTTCAAAATAAAAGACACAGACTGTTTAAAATGTGAAGGTTTATTAAGGTTTTTCCTCAGGAGGAATAGCCAACCTCTTGATTCTTAAGGGAAGCAGTTAGCAGGAAATGTCACATCTTGGGCCCAGAATCATAGAAGGCCACTTCTCAAAAAGCCCAAAGAGCTTGAGACCTCAATATCCCCTCAAAGCTGTCGTCTGTGAAACAAAATCCACATTACCTTCCCAGAAAACAGAACTGAGCAGCCAGTTTAAAGCTTCTAGCTCTTCTCACAGAATATTTAAGTAAGATAGGACTACTAGGATAGCATACCGAATAAAACCAAGATGAAATCTCAGAGAGAAAAACTCATGATCAATGCAGCATCTGTACTGAACTTGCAGGAAAAACTCAGCATTTACACTTCTGGAGAACACGAATGTTAATAGCTGGCTGCGAGACTGTCTCAAAGCTCACATTCATTTCCCTCACTGCAAGACAGGCTTTTTTAAGTTCTGGATGAGCACTCAAAACCACTCTGCCCTTTAAAGTTTGGAGCTGACTCAGTGGGGCTATCATAATACATATTTAGCATCTTAAGTAAGCATAAGACCCAGATGAGAGGTTATTTTACAAATCATTTTCCTCCAAGTTACCTGACAATTTCTTTACATGTTGGCTTCAGCGTACCATTTGTAAGAACATATTTTCTGACTTCCTATGAAGATTTTTCAGAAAGGAAAACACTATGGTATTCATTCACTTTCCATCTCTCAGTCCCTAAGACAAAACTCACACATATGAATTGGCAAATAATTATTTACCCAGGAGGGTATGGAAGTAAACTCTTTAAAATTGGTCAGGCACAAAACATGCCAAATGTTTTATTACTATCCATATGTGGAGAATAACTCAAAACCAAGTCACTTTTTTATGAATCCGATGAAAGTCATCATTTTCCCTAAGTATTAAGTTTTCTAAGTACATTCTGATTTCAGTGAAGAGGACTGTTTTACTGAGGGAGTCACTGATGATGGCTGATGAAGGAGCCAAATTCAGATGAGCTCAGAGCAGAGGAAAGATTGGTAATACAACACCCACTGTTTGCCCGAATGTCAAGAGAACTAAAGTGGCCAGTTGGTTAGGTAATGATATCCATAACTCTGATGAATTTTGTTTGCATATCTTCCCTGCCCAAACAGATTGTAAACTGGCTGAGGAAGAGCGTGCACGGCTCTGTAAGAACAGTGTGCACAGAAGAGACGGCCTGAGTACTTGCAATGTAATGCTTACAGAAGTATCAACCGACCCTGAAGCTCCCCCTGGTGGAGGGCAAGATTATATTAGATAAAGTATTTACTGTCAATTCCAAAACTAGATTGGAGGGCATTAACAAGTCACTTGTGTTTTAGTTGAAAAGAAAACTATGAGTTGTGGCATCAAGCTGCCTTTAAATTATCTGTTTCTCTTGCAAGCAAAGTTATTATACCTGAAAGTGGTAACACAATAATATAGTATTAGTTCCTAGATATTCATCATGAGATTCAAATGAATACTCCAGAAACTTTTTTAAGCGATAGAAATACACCTTGCCCTCATGTATCCTGTCCAGTAGAGCCAAGATTAAGCAGTTCACACAAGGACAACATAAACATACATCTCTAACAGGACACTTTTCCAGCTTGCTCAGCAGGCACAGATTCCCCACAGATAACACTGTCCATCTCTGATTTCAGCCAGTCCTGCCCTGGATACCAAAGGGAGCCAAAAAGGCATTTTTCTTGGTAGTTTCACCTCTAACCCAAGTAGACTAAGATGTGACAAAGGAATCAAACCACCATTGTCCATAACATTCTAAGCAGAAGACAGTTTGTGCACCAAGTATGTATGTAATGTCACAATTAACCACACAACCATTAACGTGGTATGCAGAAAGTTTCACTGTTTTATGAGCTGTTTATCTATGATTTTAAGTCCAAGGCAATGTGTGAGCGCTATTGTAAAACATGAAGATGTGTTCCCAGAGCTCCAGCTACCTGAGAGACCCGGACAAGAAGATCACACGATCCCAGAAGTTTGATACCAGCCTGGGAAATACAGCAAGACCCCATTTAATTTAAAACAAAAACCAAACAAAAAGCCTCTTTGACTTGGACAGACTGGCACTAATATTTCACTTCTTAAAAGTTATTACATATTTGTATGTCTCAATCACAGACATATGTATAACTCGATCAGGAGAAGGGAAGTGTTATGTCACTAAGTTTATTAGAAACTCAAAAGAATACAATTTCCAAATTTTTCAAACAATTTTTTTAACATTTCCTCAGGTTGGTCAGATCTCACATATGAAAGCTGACTTTAAAATGCCAATTTAGTAACTGATGGGCTGTCCACATGCCAGGCAAATCTCAGCAAGGCATGAAGCATGAACACTTTCTTTTACATGTAGTTGTAATGAGACAGTATCTAGATCCCTGAGCAAATATTTACTTTCTAGGACTGGTCTCCTTGATATTTGGGGACAAGGCACAGGGTCTCCAGCATGTGACTGGCTAAGCCATTTGCTCTACCTCTCTCTATGAAGAACATATGGTAATATCACCCTGGGTCTAAGTCCTACTTAAGCCCTACCTTTTGTGAAAATGCAAATAACTGGGAAGGAAAACAAAAGCACCACTGGCTAAAATTTTAACTTAGCAGTCTTTCATATTACTACGATTATACTACTTCATATACAACTGAAGCAAAAGTAACACATCCCTTTTGTGTTTTAATCTATTATAAAGCAAGTTAAAATTTTTTCACTTAACACTTCATTGGTGAACCCACATCAACAAATTAACAAAGGCAAAAGGATTCCTTGATGAAATTACAAGATGTGGAAGATTTGAAATAGTAAAAGTTAAACCTTGATACAGTATTAAACTTATCGTTTTACATATAAAAATAATACACAGTGGGATATTTTATTCAACAAGGTACAATCTTTAAGATCGAGAGAACATATAAAACTATTCTATGAAGTCCGATGTATATTACTGTATAGTAGGAATAAATATATCTAGAACAGGAAGTGCAAGGTCTGTCCTAGAGAAATCACCAGTAAGTGTGGTTTCAAGCCAAGGGTTCTGCAGGTTCCAGGCAGAGGAGCTACTGCTGCATTTTAAACAGTGTGGTCATTATAAAAGAAGGGCCTTAAATCTATAAACAATAACAAAGACACAAGCCAAATGAAAATGTACTAAAATTTAATCATCCATAAAAGCTGTAATTTAATCTGACAGTAAAACACAAGAAGCAATATTAGAGTTGGTTTAGTATATTATATATTTTAGCTTTGAAAGCCATAGAAATCAGTTATCCCAGTTTTTCTCTATAAAAGACCCATTTTTCCAAAGCATTATGCACAAACAGTTTTAATTAGAATATAATGACAGATGATATTTCATAAATTTTAAATATAAAATGAAGTCAATGACTTGAAAAAGTTATCTGCTGCAATGAGTTTGAGGGGAACTTTCATAATCTATACCATTACAGATATAAAGTATAATGGTTCAACTTTTTAGTGCTTGACAGGGAGGAATCATGATAAAAAGGTCAATATGAAATCATTTGATTATAGTAGTAATATCTAACGTCTGAAATGCATCCATGCTCTTTTGTGTAATTGTATTAGAGTCAAGTATATTTATTTTCACATCTGTTATAACTGCTATTGCAAAGGAGATATACTATTGTCTTATTTTCCAAGGGATATACACAGAGCAATTTTTTTTTCTCCAGGGAACTTGTGCAAACCAATATAAGATCTAAATTCTTCACATAATATATAAAACAGGAGAAGCCTCTTCAGATTGATTTCTTGAAGTCTGGAATGCTGGCACTTTCCAATTAGGCAACAGTTCTTCATTCCTATAATCTAGAACAAGAATGGATACAGACATACATATAGAGAACGTTCTGTCAATGGCAGAAGATGGTAGGAAATAAGCAAATATCCAATACTTGCAGACAATGATGTCCTCTGACCATTACTAGGGAACTCTATGATACTGAGTAGTGCAGTAAAGGTTTTTTAAAATGAACAAGTGGGCATGAGAGACGGCAACTAGGAGTTCAGGCTAGTTCAAGGCCAGCTTGGGTTACATGTGACCCTGTGTCAAAAAACCAAAAGTTCTGGAAGATTGAGTTTATAGGGAGTCTATTAGTGATCAATTTTAGTTTATCCTTGGTGTTTCTTATATCCAATAGTCCTATTTACAAAGAGGAAGACAGTTATAGTTCATTATCATCTCTACTATGGAAATGACATCTGTCTACATAAACTTTCTGTGGGTAATATTTTTATTCAACCATTTTCTAATATCATGTGAGGGACTATCACTTCTAACAACACCGGCAAAGGCAAGAGATGACACAGAGAGCCCATACTCAAAGGCAGAAGAATCCAGTATTCCTGCTGAGCAGAAGCCAATTTGTTTAGAGGAAGACTGCATCTTCTTTCAAACTTTTTTTATTTATCATTCATTCATTCATTCATTCATTTATCTGAGAGAATGTATTGCCACTGAAAATGAACCCCAGACTCATGTGTCTCTCTGGACATCTGGCTTTATACGGGTGCTGGGGTATCAAACCAGGGCTATCAGATTCGCAGGCTTTGCAAGCAAGTGCCTTTACCCGCTGAGTCATCTCCCCACTCTAAGAGGATGAGCTTCCAATGATGAAATTCCCTCACAGGTCTTTAAAAAGTGGGACATATAAAAGAGATTAACATGTTTTAATACAATCCTACCTGCAGGCTACAAACAGATAAACTACCCTTAAGCTCATGTACTTTTTATTTTTTGAATATTTTTATTTTCTTATTTGCAAGCAGAGAGAGAGAGAGAGAGCAAGAAAGACAGCAAGAGAATGGGTGTGCTGGGCCTCTAGCCATTGCAAATGAACTCCAGATACATGCACCAGTTTGTGCAGCTGGCTTTATGTGAGTACTGGGGAACTGAACTCAGGTTGTTAGGTTTTGTGGGCAAGGGCCTTAACTGCTGAGCCATCTCTCCAGCCCTCATATACTCTTACTAAAACATTGTGACTGTTGTTTAAGTCTACCCCATGATGTCAGAACTTTCCATCCACAGTCTTACGATGCTGTGTAAGCCAGGCTCAAACTCCTGGGCTCAAGGGATTTTCAGCCTCAGCCTCTTAGGTAAGTTTAGACAATCATTTGGCACCATGCCAAGCTTTAGTACTTCTGAAACTACAGGAACAAGGCTGGAGAGATGGTTCAGTGGGTAAAGCACATGCTACACAAGCATGAGGAGCCAGGTTTAGGGTCTCCAGCACCCACATCAAATGCCAGACAGGTGTAAAAGCCCCCTTGTAGCCCCAGTGCTCAGGCGGTAGAGGGCAACATGGCTAACTAGACTAGACGAAATGGAAAGCTCTGGGTCCAAGTGTCTCAATAAATAAGGTAGAGAACAATTGAGGAAGACATTCAATGTCAATCTCTGGCCTCCAAAGAAATGTGCACCCAAGTGCAAGTGTACTCCCCCGCCCACACAATGCCCACACACACATGCATACACACCATGCATACTCACACATGCAAAAGAAAAAAAGTACAGGAACAACATGGCATTTAAAATCTATTATCAATAAAATGTACTGCAAAGTATTCTGATTGCTAAGGTATTTGGTATTTATGAAGATTTGGTATTATAAAGATTTCAGGGCACTCTATTGTGAGAATTGATACAACCAGGATGAAAGGCTCATTTCTAGATCTAAGCAAGACTCCTCTAAAGTAAAACTCAGTATGAATGAATTTTAAAATTACAATAGGTGAATAGATGACATCTTTTCTTTAAGCAGAAGTTAAAAGGACATTTCTGAGAATGGAAAGTTACAACTAAGTTTTGCTAAGTTACCAGTGTCAATGAGCCAGTTGACTACAAAGGAGTAAAATGATATATTTATGAACTAGAGTCCTCATTTCCCCTTAAACAAACATAAACAGCAGCATCCTTGAAAATAAGCACTTTTAGGGAACTAATGATTTAAAATTACTAAACTGAATCTCACTAAAAGTGTAAAGCAATCATTTAGTCAGAAGATGACCTTCCCAGTCTGACTATGAGAAGTCTCCATGCCTCTTTCTCCTTTATTTTCCCTTTCCTCTCACTTTCAAAAGGGGCACAATTACTCAATTGTTTTCTTTAATAGGCATTTATTCATTTCTATCTGTAAGGAGTACAAATTAGCTAATTAGAATCTCTGGAAGAGCTAACCTATTAAATAGGCTCAGGAGACTGACAATAGTATACCCAACTCCCAAGTGGGTAAAATTTACTTTCCTCTGACTATCGAGTTTAGTCAGAGTCATATAATTAGTATCAAAGCACATCAAAAATTTGTTATATAAACACATTCTGTTATGATAGTATAGTTTACAAAGGACAAACTTCAGGAGACTTAAGTACATAATTAATGGAAGAAAAATACTTGGCCCCACAAGGCCTGGTTTTAACCTGACAGGCATTATAAATGCTGCCACTAATTTCTCTGCAGTGGGTTCACTTAATGAAAACATAAATGCTACCTGACGTCAACTACTGCTTGGATGCATACAGGTGGATCATCTATTGGAAAGAAGTCAATCTACCCCTGCAAATAAATAACCACCAAAATTATAATAACATGCCAGCACATATCCCTCAGAATGACTTAACTTAAAAAGTCTGAAAATACCAATCTTGGGGAGGATGTGGAACGCAAGAATTGCTGGTGCATGTACCCTGGCACAACTACTTTGAAAAGCTTTCCATGTGTACAGCTGGCCATTGCATTTAGTGACAGGAATCCATGCATGTAAGAAGACATATACAAAAATGTGTATAGAATCATCTATAACAATTTCCTTAAAAGTCCCTCAATAACACAACATATATACTATTAGTTTATCATAAACAAACTAGTCACACAACAAAAATAAACTATTGCTTTGTGTAACATGGATACTTCTCAAAAACATATTTTTGAGCGAAAGAAGTTAGACATAAAGGAATGCATGCTTCCACTTAAGTTCAAAGAGGAGCAAACTAGTCCATGGTCTAAGAAATCAGGGCAGGGCACTTAAGGAGGAGGACAGATATGGGTGTTCACTATAAGATAATTCATCAAATGTGCATCCATGCCTTTTGTTTTCCAGAGGAACCATCACCTTACTGTAATTCTGCATGAATTTGCAGTCAACTAGGAAGACATTTTGTTCGTTCAAGTCCTGTGCCTGTGTGTTCTAGAAACTGACCAGGGCTTTGAACATGCTACTCAAGTGTTCAGTCCCAGCCCTAGGTTTTTGAATACTGATTCTGTGGCAGGTGCTGGGCACATGGAGGTAAGCAAGCCAGTCCTCACTCTCACCAAGCTTCAATTCTCATGGGGAAGAGGCAAATGATCCAACACACGAGTGCATCTTTATAAGCATATGTCACATGTACCCCGTATAGGAGCTTGGAAGTACCCAGAAGTACATTGGGAAATGGTTCAAATAGTACAAATGAGGAAGGCCCCTGCTCTGCTTTCAGCATCTTACCTGGCTCAGAGCTGCTGCTGACTTCAGGTCTAGAGCAGCAGACATGATTTCTTTTTGGGCTTCTTCTTTTCCACGGGCGTTTTTCTATTTATCTGTCTGACCAGGTCATAAAATATCTAAGTAGAAACAACAAAAGAGTACTTATTGTTTGTTCCACAAGAAATTCTAGTTGTGTTGAATATTATTCTGCAGTTAGACATCTCTGTGTTTTGCTGTTTGAAGTCAAGTTCCTTACAAGCCCCAGCTGATTCAAGCTGGGTAAAGCAAGACTTACCTACTCACAATGAAGGATGCATACTTGCTCTTAGACATTCAATGTTAATTTTTTTAAAAAATTGGTAGTAAAAGCCGGGTGTGGTGGCACACGCCTTTAATCTCGGGAGGCAGAGGTAGGAGGATCACCATGATTTCAAGGCCACCCTGACACTACATAGTGAATTCCAGGTCAGCCTGGGCTAGAGCGAGACCCCACCTCAAAAAACCAAAAAAAAAAAAAAAAAAAAAAATGGTAGTAAAAAGGTAGTGAGAACTTAAAAATTAAAGAAAGTATTCTTCCTAGATCCACCAAACAGTAACATTTTATCACTTTATGATTTTTCTTTCTCCATACACATTTACTTTCTGAATCATTTGAGAGCAGTATAAATACCACAGGACACTTTAATGATTGACCATATAGTTCTTAGGACAAGGATATTCTCTTATTTAACTAACTGTAATAGTTATCATGTCAAGGCATTTAAACATGGTTATATTTCTTTGCATTAGCTATAGTACAAATTCCAATTTTGTTACTTAACTCAGTGCAATCCTAAAAAGTAACCTTGCCTTCCAGGGATAGAATCTATCAGGATCACACATTACACTGTTTCCCGATCCTGTAGTCTGTTGGCTTATTTATCTATTATTCATTTTGGGGGGGGGGGGTGAAGCAGGGCCTCATGTAATAAGGCTGGTTTTGAATTCGCTATATAGCAAAGGCTGTTACTGAATCTTGATTCTCCTGCCCCCACCTCCCAAGTGCTGAGATTGCTGGTGTGTCTGTCACCACACTCAGCTGTTTTTAGCTTTTTAAAATCAGGAACAGTTCCTTTATGGAATTGTCATTTGTGAAAAATAAAGGCTAGTAAGATTATAGAATTTCCCTTAATTTGAGTTCATTTAATGTTTTCTCGTGATTAGATTCAGAACATACAGTTTTGGCTGAGAAAGGGACAAGTGTGTCTTCAGGCATCACACAGACAGACCAATGTCCTTTTTTGGTTAACGCAAAAAAAAAAAACAATTAAAAAAACAAAAACAAAACAGAAAAAAGTTCACTAGCCCTTTATTTGAAATAATAAATAGTACATTAATAAATCTTGCAAATTCATCTATAGAAAAGTATAAAGTACTAAAGACAAAATTACAATACTACATATTTCATAAACAGATTTTTTTAGTTCTGGTATGTTTATATGTAGGTTCATAGTGCTAAACATGCCAGTATTAAAGCATGAAACACATCAGCTAAATTTGGTTATTTGGTATAAAACTGGAGGTAACTCATTTATTAATGACTTAGAATAAAAGTGAACATAGAAACCACTTACTGTTATTATCTGGAATACGTTGTCTTGTGGAGTTGGATAAAAATGCACTGGCTTTAAGGATCATTATTGAATTATGGAAAAATCTGAGTATGTGCCAAATAAACTGTGTTGATAATTTTCCCGATTTTATTATTTTTTTCTTTGAGTGTGAGCATTGAGCCCGATTTTTCTGATTTTAATAGTTGTGGTTTTGTTAGAGAATGTTTTTGATCCAAAGTTATATACTAAAATATTCAGAGACAAAGGGATGTGATTTTGGCAATTAGGTACCAAATGTTAACAAATGACATAGCTGAGTGAAGAAAAAAATTAGCTTTATAAAGTAAAAGATTTAAAAATTATTGGCTTATATTTCTTTTCTCTTTTATCACACTAGTGGGAAACTGAACCCAAGTCCTTGCACATGCTAGGCAATGCTCCTCCACTGAGTTTTATTTCCAGCCAAATTAAATTTAAAATGAAAATCATCTATTATTTTTTAAAAATGGCTCAAAGGTTGGTTACAAGACTAAATTGATGAAAAGAAAAAACAAATTTATTACAAAGTTATAAGTAGTGCTAATATTCTTTTCTTTCTGCTCCATTAACCTGACTCTCATCTCCTAAAGCCACTTAAATCTATAATCTTATTTCTAAGGTAAATTAGAAAACAAAATTTATGAACAAAATGACAGGTGTTTTTACAACCCCAAAGACCCAAAGTTAATGCTGTTCTACAAGTCTGAAACTTTCAAGACCTTAATGTGTACAAGCCATGAATGAAAGCGCTCATTTACTAGTTCCTGAGGTTCAATGTGCAAGTGACAATATAAAACAACAAAAAGACAAACCAGAACAGTGAGCTCATCAAACACATACAAAGCTTCTACTTCAGTTTCTTCATGCCGGGCAGTTTCCAGTTTTTAGCACACATTATATAGAGAGTAACTATTTTTGTAGTATTATACTAAATTATTTCTTTGGAAAACATTGCCTACCTCACAGCAGCAGATGGTTCAGTGATGAGGGCAAGTTCGAACTATAATATTTGGTTAGAAATGCTGAAAGTTCCTAGGTTCTTCCTCATCTCTCTGAACTACAGAAAAATCTAAAGGGAACACAGAATAGAGTTTCTCAATCCCTCTCCTGTTCCTAAATTGGGACGTCTTGATTCCAGTTATTACTCCAGCCTCAGCAAAGAACAAGTAATTCTTGATTGAGAATGATGAGATTCTGTTATACAGCTATTGCTACTTGTAGAACACAGGAAAAGTGGCAGGGAGAAAAGTCAAATCAAGAGAAGGAGAGGCTCTGGCCAGGCACTGCATCTTTGTGTCTTTACTAAGCTAAGAGTAGTAGAGCTGAATCTCATCAAAGTATCATCCCTCTGTCTTCAGGCATTCAGAAATCACACATTTGCAAGGCTGCTTAAGCTGTCTGAACAACTACTAGTAAAAGAATCCTGTAGTGAGATTATTAGACTGTAAAGAGTGAAACCTGATTTAAAAAACCCTCTAATTATAATCTCACAAAATTTTAACATGTAGTCCATATGTTTTCCAAAAAGTAAAGATTGTTAAAATACCTATGGCAGCTGTTTCCTAAACTGTCAAATTAAGGGTTGACACTAGCCAGGCTGCTGTGAAAAAACCAACTCTGCTGCACTGGAAACTACAACCCAGGGAGGTTTGTTACCTTGTGCAGGTTCCTATAGTCATGGAATGATGAAAGATGAGGAACACTTCCTCCGCACTGAGCTCTGGCCCAACTCAGCCCCAGTTGACTAGATAAAGGTTGAGACAGGGATAGTAAGGAACCAGATCCCAAAAGACCAGCCAGCCTACCTTAAGGTGACCTTGCACCACTGTTGTGCTATTCAAGTGCATTCACCAACGATGATGTATTCTTTATTTGTCTTACACAGGGTATTGTTATGTAGCCCAGGCTGACCTGGCACTCATGCTGGCCTCCTGAATGCTGGGGTTATAGTTATGTGCCATCTTTTTTGTTTGTTTCTTTTCTTTCCTTATTCTTTTCCCTCCTACTCTTCCTTCCTCTTCTTCTTTCTAAAAACAGACTACTAAACATCAAAGCTTTATCATAGCTATATTTTTCCCCCCAAAATAACTTCTAGGCAACTCTAATTCCACAACAGAGTAAGCTGAAACTGGAGGTTTCAAATGTCCTCTCATTTCCTTGGCAGTGAATAGAGGCTGAGGCAGGAGAATCATGAGTTCCAGGTTAGCCTAGACTAGAGACCCTGCCTCAAAAACAGACGGGACAGGGCACAGGACATGGACCAGGGGAAGGGAAAGGAAGGGAGGGGAGGGGAGCGGAGAAGGTGGGGAGGGGAGGGAGAAAGAAAAGAGGGTTTATAGTAAATGGAAGTTTTTTCCTGCCAGATGTTTAAAGTAATTTGGTTATTTGAAAAACTGGATAGTAATCTATAAGGATAATATTAGTGAAGCAAAAGTGACACAGAATCAGAGGCCAGAGAGGAATGGTAAGTGTAAACTCACTCTCACTGTTTAATCATCTTTGATGCAATGCTACAAATGGCAGGTACAAGGGCAAGGGAAGGAAAGAGGTTCACTTGGCATTTTTGTTTTAACCCTTTTTAAAAAAATATTTTTCATCTATATATTTGCAGGGGGGGAGAATATGAATGAGAATGGGCACACCAGGGCCTTTAAAAGCGTCTATAGATGAACACTCCAGACACATGCACCACTTTGTGCATCCAGCTTTGTGTGGGTACTGGGGAATCAAACCAGGGTCGTTAGGCTTTATAGGCAAGTGTCTTAACCATTGAGCCATCTCTCCAGCCCCTAAGCCTTTCTTTTTTAAAGGCTTTTGATAACATTAACAAATGCAAAGGGATTCTCAAGGTTTTGCTTGATTGGTGGGAACAGTTGGGAACTATACTAATATTTTAGGGGCCCAGTCAACTATTGGCTCTTCACACCCAGGTGTGAAGCAGGCCCACAGTTCTGTTCTGTTTGAGACAGTGGACTGAACTTGTGCATCTGGTGTATTAGCGCACAAGGACTAAGACAGAGTTACATCTCTGTTCTCAAGATTACCCACTTTCAGGCATATTTAAGTGAGAGGCAAGATTCACCATCAAATTCTGTGATATTCTTATAGGTACTAACATCTCTTAATATCAAAAGTCCATTATAATATCTACTTAGAGGTTTTATATTTTCCTATAGATTTTTACCACTTATTTCTGTTCATCTGAATAGGTAACTGTTACAATACAAGGGTGTTATGACAATAGTCACATGCTACTTCGGGCTTATTACTTAGAGGGGGGAGCAGGACTTTATATAGTCATCAATTTTAACTTTCGCTTTGACAATAAGGTAAAATTAAGTGTCTACATCACAGTTATCAGAGTGACCTTATGCAAGCCAAGGAACATATTTTCTACAAATCACTTACTGTTTTATATAAAGTAGTAGAATCTAGATTGTTGAAAAGGCAATATTTTTCTTAAAAGTCTTGGCGATAAATATAAAACAAAGGAAACAAAAAAGGCACTTGTTTGCTTCATCCAACTGCACTTATATGTTACCTCATTAACGTTGATCTTTGACTTTGCAGAGGATTCTAAAAAGGCACAGTTACACCACTGTCTTGCTAAATTCTGGCCTTGTTCTTTGCCAACTACTCGTTCATCTTCCAGGTCACATTTATTGCCAACCAAGATCATTGGAACCTATGGGAAGAGAAAAAAACAAGATGAGCAACATACTTATTACTTACTTTTACAAATAAGCAATTTTCTGCTTGCAACTGAAATGTATTAGAAGTGTTAGCTTCACTGAGTGCTTTAAAAAAGGCACTCACACTGTGCATGCCCCGTGGTGGTAGTCGAGAAGAGAATGAAGAAAGACCTAAAGTGTAAAAAAGATTCTACTAGATTCACATGCAAAATTATCTGAAGAATCTTAACCCCAAAGTTCTCATGTGGACTATGGAAAATAGCCAAATTCCAAGTCGGAAAAACAAAACAACAACAACAAAAGAACAACAAAGGAAAAAGAACTTCCTGCGACAGAGAAGAAATGTGTGCCCTGGGCTTCAGTGATTTAAATGCTGCTTCTCCTAAGTCTAATAAATGTGCAAAGTAGTGATAAGACAAACTTATTAGTGGCCTCTACTTCTGTAATTGACATTGACACTTGAAGACTATTGAGGTGAGGCAGTAAAGAGTTAAGAATAAAATTAAAGGCACAAAGCAGCCAAGTCTTCCCTTTTCCTCACATCATCACTGGTTGGACTATTCCCAGCACAACTCCTACTTCTAGTAAGACTTGCAGCTAACAAGCTAAGTGTTGACTTCCTCAGTTAAAAATTGGACTGGAGGCCCGCTCCACAAGAGGGAAAGCATGTCTGGTACTGAAGACCTAGTAAAGACCCTATAGTTGGGGAGGTCATGAGCCCTAGGGGAATAAAACTGGCTGTTGTCTGACTAAACTCCCATACAAGCACTTTCTTTTTTAATGAGCATACCCACATGATAATACTACTTTCACTCTTGTCTAGAGAAGCTTCTCTTTTTCAGATGGTGACGACCACTGGGATAACGCAAAAGACACCATAGTGCTGAGAAGAAATGACAGTGGAGTGTTCAGCACTGAGATATCTCTATCACACTTCCCGAGGCTCAGGGTCTATTGTGGAAGAGGTGGTAGAAAGATTGTAAGAGCCAACTTTAGGTTGCAAGGCAAACTTCCAGACACAAGATGGCCTTGCTATTCATGACTTCACAGTGCCTGATAATACCTACACATAATGGGAGGAAAAGATGATGACACCGAAACAAATCAGAGACTAATTGAGAGGGGAAAGAGATATGGGGGAGGGTGAGGAGGGAATCATAATGGCTTATGATTATGGAAGCTATCAATAAAAAGTTAAGAAAAAAGGGTTCAGATCCAGGCATAGTGATGCATACCTTTATCCCAGCCCTCAGCAAGCAGAGGTAGGGAGAACTGAAATGAGTTTAAGGCCAGCCTGGGGGCTATATAAGTGAATTCCAGGTGTGCTGGGACCAGAATAAGACCCTACCCAAACAAATAAATAAACAAACAAATAAAATAAAATGGGTTCAGAGAACAAAGTCATGTGTCATGAGGCAATGGACATTATACAAAAGAAAGAATTTAAGAAACATGGTGGGCCTTCTACCTAAAATAGGTAATTGTTACGGATTAAATTAAAGCACACTAGACATATCTACAACTCCATCTTTATCCCTTTATTACATGGGATAAAGAGATTAGCATTACTAGGACTCAGTGTACATAGCTGCCTATGAACACAGAACTCTCTTGGATAAATTAGTCACGGGAAGGAAGAAAAGTATTCATTAGGTACAGGGAGTCATGAGTCATATGTGTAAATCCTTCCCACCACCTACAATGTTATCAAGATTAAGGTCCTGAACAGATGAATATGCTCTCATTACTAATTAGAACACACGAAAATAGAAAGTTATGATTAAAAATTTATGTTCTAATTTATATAACTGAAAAGGAATTCTCTGTAGCCCCAAAGTGAGGTAAACATGTAAAACATATATTTTATTTTTGCAAAAGATCAGAAAAAACACATGTATCACCAACAAGGTGCTATTTGTGGTGGTGTGTGCCTGTAGTCCCAGGATTTAGGAGGCTGAGGTGTGAAGATTAAGTGTTCAAGGCCAGCTTGGCTATATAGCAAGTCTCTGGGTCAAAAATCCAAACCAAATTGAACAGAAACATAACAATTACATTCTTAGCAATGTTCTGTGAACACTTTTTGTAATCTAACCAGGCTCAAGTGGAGCTCTACTTCTTCGGTGAAGTAGTCTTTGAATCCTCTTTTCTACTGCACTTTTTATCCACACAGCCCAGTGGGCAGTTTATCTTATGTGTCCTCATTGTCTAAATGCCTCAGCATAGTTTGTAGGTTAATTTGAAAGCTAACCTTTATTTTGGTTTACAGGGGTTCTTTCTGGCATGTGGCAGATAGCTTTCAAATCTTCTAATGACGAGAAAGCATAATTTATTTGGCTGCAGAGAGATGGCAGTATGTCTGTTAAAGAGAAAAGTACTTACATCTTCTGTATCTTTAACCCGTAAAATCTGTTCTCTCAAGTCCTGTAAGTCATTAAACGTAGACTGAGCTGTAATTGAATATACTAGTGCAAACCCTTGGCCATTCTTCATATATAAATCCCTCATTGCTGTAAATTGCTCCTATAATAAAAAAAAATCCAATCATAAATATATAATTTTTGAATGTATACTGGAATTATTTTAAAGATAATAATCGTGAGGTCATACATTTTTTATTACATGCTATCAGATATAATAGTTTCTAGCAGCTCTGAGGTATTCCTGCTTGCTACAATCAGGTGACTAGAAGCAATGATAAATTATACAATTAGGAGGAATTCTGAACTACCTCAATTTACTTGTATGATTTAGAAAAATTATAATCATTCCTGTTTTAAAAACATTTTATTGATAATTCTTATATATGTACATCATGCATTTTGATCATAATCTCCTCCCCTTACCTCCTTTAGTTGTCCCCTATCCAATCCCCCCTTCCACTGAACCCCTTTTTCCAATTAGTTCCTCTTCTGTTTTGACGTCATTTCTTCTCTTCTCCTCTATCATCCATGATATGTTGGTAGGCCCAATGTTGTGCATGTCTAGTGTAGGTAATGTAAGCCACTATGAGGGAGGTCATGAATGCAATGGCCACTTCATGTCTTGAAGATAGCATCCTAAAGTATTCCTCTCCATTCTCTGGCTTTTATGTTCTATAATTTCTTTTTAAAATATATAGATCCTAATTGATTTTGTTTGAAAATTTTAATACACACATTACCTAAACAGAAACAGAGCTGCAAATCCAATACTGAGTTCTATCACCCAGCGTGGTCTGTCTCAACTCCTCCACTGACGAATTTTATCATCTTGAAAATCACTACAGCCCTAGACTAGACTCTATAATAAGAGCTTTCTCATGTATTTTGCATGCCATCCCATTAATTGTGAACACTTAGAATATGAAAATAGTACAATGACTATCTCCTTCAGTTAGATTCACTAACTGTTAACATTTGGTCATCTAGCTATAGTCACATTAAATTAAAATTATTTGTTCTGATTTTAAATCCATTTTCTCTTATTTGGTGGAAATCACTACTGTACATGTACAGATAACATTTAACTAGAAAAGACTTATTTAAAAGTCTTTGTGTTTTACATAGTAAGTATTAAGGCACACAGACCATTAAGAATGTATGTGTCTTGGGAATTTGTAACTAACCACTTTGGATCTTCTCATCTTTACACACATAAACTCTAAGACACAAGGTTTCATGAACGTTTTGCTTCTTTGGCTTGCTGCCTCCCACTGTCACTACCCCTAGTCTCCCACATCTGAGATTGTCCCAGCTGTCTCATCCTGGCTGATGCACTGAATCTGTATTCTAAGGAGTTGGTCCATTCAACACCCATTCCTAGCCTCAAATTCTAGTCTTCTGTGTGCTTAGAACTACATCGAGGCACACAAAAACTGTTTATTTTTGCCATGGATTTTTCATTCATAAACTTGGCGAGAAACCTAGCACTAGTATTTCTACTATGTTCTCTCGAGACTATGGTCCCTGCTACTCATTAATCAAAGCACAGACATAGGAAACCTGGGGTTTGAAAACTCAATCTAAGAGCCTTTATTTATAGTACTGCTATTGGTATTGTCTCTTACCAACACCCCAACCTCCTTCCCAAGGACACGCTACAAGAGTCATCCACTCAACAACTATTGTAGCACTAGGATATGTTGGCAAATATGAGAGGCAAAACTCTCTAGAGGTGTGTTACCCAGGAACAAACAAAAACAAAGTATAAAGTAGATCAGATGGTAATGCTACAGAGAAAAACGGAGCAGGGATAGAGGGCTGAGAATTTCCTTGGGGTGGGATGGAAGTTTATATTGTAAAGGGGGTTCATGGGTCACAGGAGGACAGGAATGAGGACGAGAAGCTCTTTTGAGTATATGGAGAAAGTATATCAGGCAAGGGAAAAAAGTGGACAGTATTTGAGAAGCTGTACAAATCAGTTACCTAGTGCATGTAAAGGTGAAGCCAGACAGGGAACTACCTCTTAACTAAAATTCTGAATTTTAATATTTTATAAGCATTTACAGCATATGTCTCACTTCAGTGTAAGATCTATCCCCAAAAGATACTGATTCTGCAAGTGAATGCAGTACATAATTCAATCATGATAGCTGGGCATTAAATATATCACAAAACAATTTCATACACCTAACAGAATTTAGGAAGCCTTATAATCATAGAATTAAAAACATCAATGATCACTTTTACATAGAAAATTATTTAGACTGCAGAATTTGCTCACATCATGCTTTTTCCCCCCTTAAAAAAAGTTCTTACTGTCCCTGCTGTATCCAGGATTTCCAGCATACACTGTTGGCAATCTACTTCAACTTGCTGTGGGCGAGAAGAGAAGAAATGATGAAAGTAACATCAAAATATCATTCTAAGCCAGGTGTCATGGAACACAACTTTAATGCAAGCACTCTGGAGGCAGAGGTAGGAGGATCGCCAGGAGTTCGAGGCCAGCCTGAGACTACATAGTGAATTCCGGGTCAGCCTGGGTTAGAGTGAGACCCTTACTTAGGCCG
This sequence comes from Zapus hudsonius, assembly GCA_004024765.1. Taxonomy (NCBI): domain Eukaryota; kingdom Metazoa; phylum Chordata; class Mammalia; order Rodentia; family Dipodidae; genus Zapus; species Zapus hudsonius. The sequence goes on from PVHP010005675.1 coordinate 48,084, forward strand.
CCCCCCCCAAAGAAAGCCATTCTACTTTCCTCCCACCTCTTCACCCAAAGCCCCTATTAATAATTACAAAATGTTTCTCTAGTTGCATTCTGTGTATTACTCTACAGAACAGGGGTTCAAGCACACTAAAGTAGTAGCACACAAGACAGATGGCTAATGTTAACTGTATTTTCTGACAGATAATGATGCTCATTTGTTCTGATTGGAAAGCAAATTTGGGTCAGACTTCATAATTTAAGAAAAATAGCAGATACAGTTTTAATATAAAATGTGTATAATATGTGTATTTATATCACTTTCACAGAAAGTAAGGAATTAAAGGGTTGAAGCCCGGTAGTGCACTGGGGGAGGCTGAGGCAGGATAACCTTGAATTTAAGGCCAGCTTGGGCTACACAGAGAGACCCTGTCTCAAACAAACATCCCTGGTGGTCTAGCGGTTAGGATTCGGAGCTCTCAAACAAACACAAAACAAAACAAAACAAAACAAAATAAAACAGATGTTGGGTTTTCCTGTGCCACCTTAAATGAGTCAAAATGCATACAAAAAGATTTCAGAGAATAGAAAAATTTGCCAATTTCTTATATCTACATTGTTATAATTGCTAAAATATCACAAAATCCGCAACATAAGGAGAACATAGAAATGTTATTTTAAAGTAGCTCTGAGCTCACACATTGTTTAAGACTTTAAAGATATTCTTTAGAAAAGTGTATAAACCATGAAATTCAATACACCGAATTCCATTTTCCCACTGTCTAATAAGAGAATATTGGCCTTAAGAAAGTATCAACTATCAACTATGTGGAAAGCTTTTAATAAAGAAGGGATTAAGAAAGTTCTTCAGCATTCTAGATGAAGATATTTCTTTGTGCCTAAAGACTGAATAGCAATGTATTTGGGGAAATTTCAGTATAGCAGCACTGTCTTCTGAAAATAAATGTATTGCCTTATAGACCGTTTTGAACCCTGCCCCGGTGTCACACAGGGATTGATGAGGAGCACCTCTGATGGTGTCACAAGCTTATCACCCCACCAGGCACAGGGCGGGGCAGACCCAGTAACCGGTGGAATACTCAATTAGACCTGGAGTTTAGCATGTATCTCTAACCCAGTTTTGTTTCTATTTTGGAGACAGTGAAATTGTTCTGCCAGTACTTTCCAAAAAGCTTAATTCAACAGAAGTTGTAGCACCATTAAAGATAAATTCTAAAAACAGATCCATAACAAAGCAATCCTTTAATATCTTTTCGGGGGAGGGGTAATCTTGGCTGATATTAGTCTTTTATAATCCCTAATATACTTGAAACATAAATCTCGAAGGTTTTCTGTAATTCTAGATAGTCTTATAATTAAATATTATTTTTTTGTCAAGACCTACTATTTAGTTATCTTTTTAAAAGTTTTTAGAGCCATCTTGAAACCACTACAAACTGAAGGGGAAGTTCAGAGATATTCTCCCTGGACAAAGAATGCACAGCTTCCTCCTCTTATCAATATCCTGCAGAGAGTATACATTTCTCACAACTGATGCACCTACAGTGACACACTGTTATCACCAAAGGCCCACAGTTTACATTACAGTCTGTGTTTGATATTATACATTCTATCATACAGATTCTAATTTTTTGATGACTGGAAGTTAAATATCTTTAAATTTATTATATAACAAAAATTCAAAAGTTTCAGTCACTAAATAACTTCAATCATAAAAGTGCTCCTAACTGTTGCTAACAAACAGTAATTGAAGATATACCTATTATTCACATTGAACATTTTTCTACTTAAAGTCCTCACCAAGAAAATGTATATACATTAAAGAACAAATTATTGACCAGTAGTAGAACCTGTTTTCTATACTTAAGCGGGGTTCTATAAGAAATATTTTGTCTAAGTGAAACTTCTAAAAAACAAAGGACATTTCTATCATTTCTAACAAGCAATTCATTCCATGGATCAAGTCTGAAAGCTGCCAGAACTACTACTTGTAAGTAGGAACACACAGTTTCTCATTTACCTTTCTGTAGGAGTCTTCTATCGTTGGGTCATATTTTTCAACAAAAATTCCCTGAACAAATTGAACTGTCTGGGAGGGGGAAAACAGAAAAGTTAAAGATTTGAAAGCAAAACCAAACTTTCTCGATTATTATTTATCCTCACAAAATAAAAGGTAAAGATGAAATACAATCATGTTAAAATTCAGGGTAAACACATGACTGTAAAGTTGCATTCTTATTTTTCAGTATAAGAATGCATACATGACTAATACACTTATTACAAGAGGTGATCATGTTAAAAACTGTTATCAGTTCTGCTATTACATTGTTAAGTTTCAAAATTCAAAGGTATAGGCTGGGCATGGTGGCTTACACCATAATCTCAGCAGGAGGCTGAGGCAGGAAGATTGCTATGAGCTTGAGGCCATCCTGGGCTAGAGTGAAACCTATTTAAACAACTCAAGGGTACAAATAGTGCAAGATTTTAATTCCTTCAAAAGTAAAGATCATCTGTGTATATATAGCAACTTATATCCCATGATCTCAAAGGAGAGAGACAAAGGTTCTTTTTAATGGTAGGAGAAAATAGAAAAGGGAATTTAAATTTATCAAATACCTGTTTGTTTCAGACACAGAACTAGTCACTTTTAGTTTATAACAACACCCAAATTTCACTTTCACCCCAGAAGTACTTTTCCCACTTGCCAGCTGAGCTTCAAATATATCATCTTTCTGATTCCCAAGTCTTACTCTTTCCACTGAAAAACACTACCTAGTCATTATTTTTTTCCCCAGGCATTACTTACTACGTACAGTAGTCCTCCTCTGTGGTGTTATTTTTCACAATATTTACTTGAACTCAGCTATGATTCAAAATACTAAATGAAAAATTCCAGGAATAAACAATTCATGCTTTAAACTGCCCAGCACTCTGAGTAGTGTGATGAAACCTCACACCATCCAGCCTGGTTGCACACAATATGAATCAGTCCTTTGTCCAGTATGTTCACACTATGTGCATTGCCCTCAACTTGTTAGTCACTCTGAAGCCCTGTCAGTTATAACATCAACTGCTAGGTATCATAGCACTTGTGTACAAGTAACCCTTAATCTACTTGGTAATAGCCCCCAAGTGTAAGAATAGCAATGCTTACAGTTTTGATGTGCCAAAACAAAGCTGGAAAGTGTTTCCTTTAAATAAAATAGTAAAAGCTCTTGGCTTAATAGAAGAAAAATAGTAATATACTTTATGGTAAGTTAGCATTATCTCTTGCTGGGCCAAATTTATAAATTAAGCATTACCACATGTGTAGATAGGAAAAAGCTATATATTTGAGTTCAGAACTATCTATAGAAGATATCCACTGAGGGGCCTTGGAAAATAGCCCTTGCATGTATGAGGAAAATATTATACTTTTATCTATAAAATACTTATTGTTTTGTGATTCCATAGTGAGAAGAAGTGAAAATAATGGCTCTGATATTTCCTAGATGGCTTTACAACAGGGTCTGGAATATTACTGCCTAAGAGCAAAGGCTGGAATGTGGACTGAGGTATCTATGATTAAGTTACTCAAATGAATCTTTATATGCTGAGCTAAGATTCAACTTGAATACAGTAAACCTCAAGCCTCTTTCACTATGCTTCTATTATTCAAAGAAAGTTCAAGATATAATCACAACAAAAATTTCAAACATTATTCGTCCCTGCCGTTCCCCACATGCCTGTCCTGCAGTTTCAGAAATATGACCTAGGACTTCATGTGCTAGGTAAATATTCTCCACCACTCAGCTATACACCAGTATGTCTTCTCTTCTTCTCTCTTTTCTGCTTTCTCTCTCTCTCTTAAATAGGGAGGTCAGAGGAAAATCACAAGTGTCATTCCTCTCAGGCATGCCATACACTTTTTTTGAAATGGGGTATCTCATTAGAACTCATGAATTAGGCTAGACTGGCTGGCCATAGAGCCCCAGAGATCTGCCAGTCTCCTACCACTTCTTTAAAAAAAATAATATATATATATATATATTTAATAAAAACATATTTTTAAATTTATTTGTACATGTGGGGGGGCAGGGTCTCTTGCTGCTACACATAAACACCAGATCCTTGGCCCACTTTTTGCATCTGGCTTTACATGGGTGTAGGGGAACTGAACCCCATCTCCATAGACCCTCCCTCTGCTTCTTCAGGGCTGAGATTACTAGTGCACACTACCATTCCTAGTATGGATGTGGGTCCTGAAGCCTGCAGGGCAAGTACTTTCACTGACTGTGCTATCTTCCCTGCCCATCCTAGTCTTTTAATCATTTTTGTTGAGGATTTAATCACTTCATTCATATTATGATAAATAGGAAAAAGCCTGTGATGGCTCCAGAATCTGTTGTAGACTAGAGTGTCAGTTCCATGAGATCCTATTTTTTTAGTGATACTAAGATGTACTCTCCCCTCCCCTGATAAACTTATATTGGGGTTTCCAGAAGGATATAGAACGTGTGCTACTGCAAGAGCTTGGGTGCTTTCTGCCTGAAAACCCAACACCTTCTATAAGCTACATAGTAATGAGACTTTCCAAGATGAAAAACCACCTTGCACTTCTTACTGCTTTTTCACTATAAATAATTTTTCACTATAATGAATTTTCTTCTCAGGGACATTTCATTCATTCATTCAAATGAATATTAATTTTATGCCTCTGATTTCCATATGGATCTTCTCCTCCCTCTCCCTTTGTATTATTAATACTGAATTGTCAACCTTGACAGAATCAAGAATCATCTGAGACAAATCTATAGGCATGCCTGTGAGGGAGTTCTGAACTGGGTTGTGGTGAGAAGACCCACTTTAACTGTGGGCAGGGTTCTGTATTGAATAAAAAGGAAAGTGAGCTGAGCACCATTCATTATTCATCACTTTCTGCTTCCTGACTACAGACTGAATGTTTCACACGCCTACCACCATGCCTTCCCCCACCATGGCTATACTTTGGAACACTAAGCTGAAATAAACCTTTCCTCCCTTAAGTTGCTTCTTGTAAGGTATTTTGTTATAGCAACAAAAGTAATTAATATACCTTATGTTACCAGTCCAGAGGAAAATCTCCCCTCCGGACTGTTGCCAAGATACAACATGCTCTACTTCCTCCAATCCCTAAACCAACAGAAGTCTTCGTAACTCTATCACCACCCAAGCTTCTGCCCCCTTCTTCTCTGTTCCCTCACAGAATCAAACTTCACAACTCTCTACATGATGGCTCCATGACCTCAGTGTTCATCTACTCAACTCTCCCCAGTATGGAGATAGCACCACGGCCTGATCAAAGCTGCTTCTATGTGATGAGCATCTACCTCCATAATCTAGTCTTCCTTTTCATGCAGTCAAGTAGACTTGTTCTTCATTCAAACAGAACATAAGATAGCTTCTTCAATGCTGGGCACATGTAAACTTATGCTTGGGACAACTGAGAGCTACATGCAAAGCCAGGTGTGGTGGCACATGACTATAATCCCAGCACATGATGTTGAGAAGCAGGAGGATTATAAATTCAAAGCCAGCCGGGGTTGATAGTGAGACCCTGTCTCTAAAAGCAAAAAATCAAATGCAGTAATATAATTCTCATGAAATTAAATCAATATATTGATGATGGCACCTAAAATCATATCACACGCTTTTCCTTTAAGTTTGATGATCAATCCATTTGTTAATTTAATGTATTTACTTGAGAATCTTGTGTTCAGATCTGGCATGTATATTCCTTCTTTCCTTCTCCTCATACCAATCTAGCACTAAGTAATTTCATTCTAACTCCCATTGAATCTTCAAACATCCGTGTGTCCCTTACTACTGTGCCCCTAATCCAAGTGTCCATAAACAATATTTATGTATGTGATTAGCTCCACATTTTCTCCCACTCATCTAAATTACATGAAGCTGTCAAAGTGAACTCATTAAAGTACATATCCAATTTCCCTGCCCCACATCCCAGGAATTCTTTATTGTTTTCTTATTGTTATTAGAAGTAAATTCCAAACTCTTAGATGGTCTTCAAGCCATACTCTGGCCCCGTTACCTCATTCCTCCCACTTCTCACTCACAGCTATCCTCACATTCCTTGCAGTTGTTCAAAGCTAACTTAGATACACTTGTCATGGGGCTGTCCCTTGACAATTTGCATTTTTTTTCTTTCAGTGAATCTCCCTTACAATTAGAATCAAGTAATTCTTTGTATATTTATATCTCCTCCATTTCTATAATATAAGCTCCACAAGGGACTGTTTTTGTTTATTGTTATGGCCCCAGAGTCTGGCATGACAGAAGTTCAGTAATTATTTCTGGAGTATATTCAGTAGCTATGCAAAAAATAACTTTTATTCCATGTAACCTTGGGTGAAGGCAGGGAATGACTAGAATCTATAATAAGCACTTCTCTCCACTGGAATGTAAGTCTTTGAAAATGAGAATACTCATGTTCTACTGTGAATGATAAAACTTGTGCTTAACATACAGGGTAACCAAGAAATAACTGGTAAATAAAAAAGTAACCACTAATATAAAGCTATAAATCTTTGGTTGCTGAATGATTTCCTGATCTGTGTGGTCTAAATTCCAGGTGTAAAAAACATAATGTCACCTTTTTTCTTTAGTGAATAAGTATGAAAGCAAGCCAAGGTCAAAACTGTCTGTGCTGTACTAATTCATTATAGCTGGTGTTGACTTACCAGAGCAGACTTCCCCACGCCTCCTGAACCAAGGACCACTAGCTTGTACTCACGCATGATGTGCTCTGTTTAAATACTGACAATCTGAAAAACAAGAAATAAAAACTAATGAGCAAACATACAAAGAGCAGCCCAAGAATACATCATATCAAATACGTGGTTTTTGCTTTGTTTTTATTCTTTTTCCTTTGATGTTATCAAATGGACAGCAGAGGCTGCCCATCAAAATCACAGATTTTAACACAGGCTTATAGGACTACTGGACATTTTAATTTGCTGAAGAAGATGATGATGATGATGGGTGTGTATCTGTGTGTGCAGCAACCAGAAGCTGCCAATGGGTGTCTTCCTCCAGAGCTCTCCTCCTTATCTACTAAAGCAGAGTCCAGAGTCTCTCACTTGGATCCAGGGCTCACCAATTTTGCTAGTCTACCTATCCTGCTTGCCCTAAGGGATCCAGTCTCCACCTCCTAAGCCTAAGATTACAGGCAGGCTACCATGACACCCAGCATTTACATAGGGATCCATATGCTTGTATGGCAAGCGCTTTATCCACTGAGCCATCTCCCTAGCCTCAAAGAAGACGATATTTGATTAGGTATCAATCATTAACCTGTTCATATCACTTCTAAATGTGACCAGAAAACAAGATATCAAAACCAACACTTTTCAAATAATAATAAAAACCCAATTCTTAGCCAGGTGGGGTGGTGCACGCCTTTAATCCCAGCACTCGGGAGGCAGAGGTAGGAGGATCACTGTGAGTTCAAGGCCAGCCTGAGACTACAGAGTGAATTCCAGGTCAGCCTGGGCTAGAGCGAGACCCTACCTCGGAAAAAAAAAAAAAAGAAACAGAAAAAGAAAAACCCAATTCTTTGCAAAAACACTAACTTAAACCATCAGGATACTTCCTTGAAATGTTCACTTATGAGCTTTAATATATTGTACATGCTATTTTATTTCCTTAAAATACCATATAGCAATTCTATATTATTTTGGTCATTGCTACATTATAACTAAACCATGCAAAATGTCACTTTGAAAATAATTAGGGTATAAATAGGAAATCAGATGAAACTGTTGAACCTGTACTGGCAGGCATTATACTCCATAAGGTCCAAACTGATACAGAAAATAAGAGGAATATAAGCTTTTAAAACTCCATGTTTAAAAGGTAAAAAGCTAGGAAATAATCTCCAGTGGACATTATGGAGTAAGAAGAATGAGACTTTTCACCCCACAGCAAACTGCTAGAACACTGGGCAAAGAAATATGAAGCAACTATTTAGAGATTTTTTTTTTTTTTTTTGCCCAGTGTTCTAGCAGTTTGCTGTGGAGTGAAAAGTCTCATTCTTGTTACTCCATAATACTGGAGTAACTGGATAATAAGCAATGTTGGACTGTGATTTCTAAGAAATGGAAAAGAAATAAATTGAGACCTACAAACATCCTGACTTTCTGCCTGAAGACACTTTTTAGGTTGTGGTACGGGGGTGGGGGGGGGAGAATTCAGGCAAGAGTTTTGGAAGTATACCAGCTATGTACATACGTTTCCAGAAATCTGCACAGGGATTCAGTTACATGTAGGTTGAAACTCCATAAGATAAAGGAAGTACAGAGGCCTATAAGCTTATAGGAAAAGTCCCCAGAGTTCACATGGAGTGGGAAATTTTGTTCTAACTAGAAGTCTTTCTTGTTGGAAGACAAGAGACTCACTAGAAACCTTGAAAGATTTATACTTCAGTCTTATATAGCTAAACAAGCACTGACATAATGATATTCATTAAAATGATAAAAAAATGCCACATGTAACTCAACTGCTTGCCCAAAATTCTTTAAAGCAAGAAAAAATTCTACCACCCAACAATATGAAATTAACAATGTTCAACACTCAATCAAAATGAATAGACAAGAAAACAAAAAAATTTAACATATAATTAAGAGGAAAAGATGAAGAAACTAGGGTGAAGTGTATTAATCAAAACAATCCCAAAAGCTGAATGTGGTGGCATATGTGTGTAATCCCAGCTACTGGTGGGGGGAGGGGGCTAATGTGGGAGCACTGAGAGCTTGAGGCCAACCTACCCACTTAGTGATACCTCATCTATATCAATCAACTAGTAAATAAATGGTGATAAATAACAAAAGGAAACATGGGGCTGGGGGAAGAAGGAAGGATAGAAAGATGAGGAGTAGAAAAATAAAAATAATAGAATCACTGGACAATATTAAGTTATCAAGTAGTCTAATGAATGTATACCTGGAATGAAGAAAGAAAGACCTATTTAAGAGTACATCCTAAATTTGATAAAACTATACCCTCACAAACCTAAGAAACATAAGCCCCTTCTCTGAGTAGCACAACTCAAAGAAAATCATAGCAAAGCACAGTAATTCATTTCCAGAAAGCCATTAAAAAGGAAAAAAAAATCTTCAAAGTTACCAGAGGAAAAAAGTTTAGATAGGAAGCCAACATAGTCCTAGCCCTGGGAGGCTGGGGTAGCAGGACTGTGAGTGTGAGGCCACTCTGGGCCACACAGTGAGACTGCTTGAAAAAACAAAACAAAGCACAACTTCAACAAAGCTTTGCTAGGTACAGAATTGAGTTAGGAAACATTTGTAATCCTAGCTGGGTATGGTGCACACATGAGACTCGGTCTAAAAAACAAAAGAAAACAAACAACAAAAAAAACCCTATATCTGAATAGAAGTCCAAAAATATGAAAGGACTGTCAATTCTTTGGTAATTCTTGGCTTTGACACAGATTAGGAAACAGGAAGCTCTAACAATGTATCAGAAACAACCTCCCCAAAATCCCAGGCCCAGAGAGTAGGGTGTGCAGTGCAGTTCCTGGGAGAGGGTGGGGTGGAATGAATACAAGCAAACTGTGGGGACAGAGCAGCTGAACATGCCTGCCTGATGTGGGGACTCTCCATTCTGGAGTTTCAGTCAGGGCTAAGAGAGCAGGCCTAGAATCCACCATATTTAACCCAAGGAATGGATATTCGATTATTTTTAAGAGCTTTCCTGCTCTTACTCTGTATCTACCTTAGCACTTCTGCTTAACAGCAGCAAAAGGAAGTAAAATTGTTATTTATCCACAAATAAAATCATCCTGCATGAAAAAACTCTAAGAAACACAAAAAAGCTACCAAACTTGTGTATTTAGCCAGGTTGTGAGATAAAAAGTTGATACAAAGAATAATTCTGTATCTATAGCTTAATGAACTGAAAGCCAACTTTTCCCTATTTTTATTGTTGATATCTTTATTATCCATAATTAGATACACTGTATGAGAAAATCTTATGTTGGTATCCTCATTTCCCTCCTCCCTGTCCCCAACCCACTGGGGGTCCTTTTCAGTGGGCATACTGGATCAGTCCATGGGGTAGAGGGTTATGAATAGCACAAGAGGTAGCCAGGTTCCCTCCCCTTTGTTTGTTGTTGCTGAGGGGGGAAATGTCTCTGGATATCCTTCCCCACCATGGCTCTTACAATCTTTCCACCCTCTCTTCCACTCAGTTCCCTGAGTCATGGTGGGTAAGTTTTAAGTCTGCTTTACTGTGAAACCAAAAAATTTTAAAATACCGTTTTAAAAAATCCATGCTTGGAGAGATACATTTGCTTTGCTTGCAAAATCTGACAGCCTGGGTTTGATTTTCCAATGCCCACATAGAGCCAGATGCAAAGTGGCGCATGCATCTGGAGTTTGTTTGCAGTGGCAGGAGGTCCTAGCATGCCCCTTTTCTCATTCTCACTCATTCTTCTCACAAATAAGTAAAAACATTTTTAAAATGCAACATGAAACAAAATACCTACAGATGAATTTAATAAAATATGTGCAAGACCTGTAATATGTTGCAACTTATATATCATAAATTACAAAACAGCTGAAAGTAAAGACCAACAAAGATACGCCATATTATGTTAAGATAAAATATGCCTATGTTGCTAAAATGTCAGTTCTCTTCATGGTGATCTGCAGACTCAATGCAACCTCCACTAGTAGGTTTCTTTTTTTGCAGAAACTTACAGTGTGACTTTAACATTTATATAAAAATGTATGTAACATAATAGCTAACATGGAATCAAAAAAGAATATAGCATTATTATACTATCTGATTTCAAGATTTACTGTAAAACTTCAGTATGGTATTGACATAAGGATAAACAGATTAGTGAAATCAAACTAAGTCCAGAAATAAAACCATGCATACCCACTCATTCATTTTTGATAAAGTAATGGTGGTACTCATCTTCCAGTATGGCCCCCAACTATCCAGGCTTCATAGTACTCATACCTTGTAGAGTTCCTGCTCACTACTCATTCATTCATATGTATAGCTAGCTCCCTTTCAAACACAATCAAGATTAGTTATTTGACCAGTAGAATAGGACAGAAGCAGCGCTAGTATGTGATTTCCAAGTTTAGCTTCTAAAAGGCTTTGCTGTTTGTGCCTCAATCTCTCAGATCATCTGTTCATCAGTTAAGGGAAGTGCTTAGCCCTTCAGAGGCACAGCTTAAGAACTGAAGCCTCCTTCCGATGGCCAGCAACTCCCTATCAATCATGTGTGTGAATGAGACACCTCTTAATACAAATGATACAACTTCTTGAAAGAGAATGAACCAGGACCTTGCAGTAAAGCCACTCCTAAGTCCATGAACCACAGAAACTGACACTAAATGACTATAATATAAGAACAAAAGAATTGGATTGACCTGTCACATAGCAACGGAGCATTGATGCAGGGGCAAAAGTAATTCAGGGTATAAAAGATAGTATTTTCTACAACATAAGCTAAATGAACTTCGTTCACCTCATATTTTTGTTCATACAGAGCCAAAATCTAAAAACAATCCATGTATCTACCAAGAAGTGGATAAATTGTGATGTATATGTAATATATATATATAAAATACTAAGCATAAAAGGAAATTAACTTTTGATAAACATACTCATGGATTAATTACAAAAAACAGGCCCAAGCAAATGGGCCAGATACAATGAATGGGGATTATATGTTTCCTATACAAAATTCTACAAAAAAGGGGATGAAGAGATGGCTCAGCAGTTAAAGGTAGTTGCTTACAAAACCTGCTGGCCCAGGTTCAATTCCCCAGCCACCCACATAAAGCTGAACGAACATTTATTTACAGCAGCAAAAGCCCCTAGCACACAGGCATGCAAGTGTGACCCCCTCCCACACATGCACATAAAGAAAATTCTACAAAAGACAAAAACAAAGCAACAGTGTCAGAAGGTCAGTGGTGGTACAGGAGGGATGGCCACAAAGGGATGTGAGGACACTTTATCTGTTTGCAGCAGAAACTACATAGGTACACACATGTATTAAAATTCACTCTTTACTAAAATAAGTGTCTTTATTACATGTAGATTATAGCTCAATCAAGCTGATTTAAGTAAACTCAATGGGGACAATGGGGGATTTTCTGAGAATACCAGTTACGTACACAGTAAAGATAAGTTAGTCTACTACATAGCAGTCATTTTGACAAGGGTGATTATTCAAACATTTACAGTGTCTCTCAGGTACCAGTTCTACACCAGGTGTTAAGGAAACAAAAATGATTAGGATATGCTTTTCTATCCTCAAGAAATTTATTAAGCAGAAAGATATATATAATGTGAATAAAGTTGGCTCAGAGACAAAATTAATGATTTAAGGAGGAATGGAGGGACAGGTGTCTAGGATGGCTTCTCAATTCTAAGGACACAGCTTCAGAAAATAATTGAAGTATTAAGTGCAAAAACATCCACCACATAGCTCGGTGTGATTGGAACAGATATTAGAAGGAAATTACGGCAGGTGAAGCTGGAACAGACTAATGTTTGCAAAGCTACCTGTCATATTAGTTTACATTTTATTGAGTAAGTCCAGTGAAAACAGCATTTTTAAAGTTATGATGATTATTTCTATTCTTGAAAAGTAATTGGTTATAGAACATGAAATGGTCTGAAAGAGAGACCAAAGGCAAGGAAGAAGCTACTACGAGAATTCAGGTGAGAGAAGACAGGACCTGCAGAGCAGGCACTAGGGCTCAAGAGCAGAAAGTGCCTTTCTGAAGGTAAAACTGGCAGGATTCTGTAAAAGGTAAGAGATTAATGTTCAGAAGAGTCTAGCATAACTTCTAGGTATCAAGCTTGAGCATAAAGGATGATAGCATGCTAAAAAGACAGGAAATGCAAGCAGTTTAAGAAGAAAGGCCAAGAAAGATCAATTTCTTGGAGACATTAAGTGTGAGCATGTAGCAGAATTTGATAACTGTTTTTAAAACCTAAGCCTGGAAGAGCAATGGGATGGACATATCAACTCAGACAGCATTGTTAGAGGCTGGAGAGATGGCTCCACCATGGTTAAAGGCATTTGCTTGGAAAGTCTGCCTGCTTGGATTCAATTCCCTAAAAACCATATAAAACCAGATGTGCAATGTGGCACAAGAAGCACTAGTATATTCTCTCAAATAAATAATAATATTTTTAAAGAAAGGCATTTTTATTTAAAGATGGTTGCAACTAAAACTACAGCAGGCAATAAAATTAAAGAACACTCAGCGAGAAGACTACATGTGAAAACAAGAAAGAGGTCAGGTGCACAAAATTTATTCTTTTTAAAAATATTTTTATTTATTCATTTTCAATCAGAGAGAGAGAGAGAGAGAGAGAGAGAGAGAGAGAGAGAGAGAGAGAGAGAGAGAGAGAAAGAGAGAGCACACCAGGGCCACCACCTTGTGGGTCTGGCTTATGTGGGGTACTGGGGAATTGAACCCAGGGCCTTAGGCACTGGAGGCAAGCACCTTAACCGCTGAGCCATCTCTCCAGCCCCACAAAATTTATTCTTGACATGGGGTATCCTAAAACTACAACTCATATTAGGTGGTTCCCTAATTTATATAAAAAATTGACAGTTAAATACAACAGTATTTATCTCTTGCAGGAAGATGGTCCTATTCTTAACCCCTTTTCCAGGCCTCTTGAACCAAGGGTGGCTGTCATTAGTTAAGAGTATGTGAATTCACTATCTCTCTAATTAAAAGTGTGTGTTTTGCAAAAGGTAGTCCTAATACAGCAAACTCATTTATATTCCCCAAATGCCTTTAGCTTTTCGAGGGCAATAGAAGTTGGGAAAAGAATTCAGAGATGAAAATCATTTAGGGTATTCTGCAACAATAAAATGTCTGGTCTCTGTTCCTTAACAAAAATGATCACTTTCAGACATCTTTATTTACAAACTGCATATACAAATAATTATTCTTTACACCCAACAAATACCATGGGTTATGCACATGAGCATATTAGTAAAACACAGCAGAATAGCTCATACAACAAAGCACATGCACATAAATTCTCAATGAGAAGAACTGCAGTTAGTATTTTCTAAGGGCAGTTAGTTGTAATTCATTACTGCCAAGTTAGAAAACCACTATGCTCTTCTCCAAGCAAACCTTATGCCTTTTTATGGAAATTTCTTGTGCCCTGCATTCCCAAGACTGCAACAGAAAATTTCTTTCTCTGGTTAAAATTACGGAGGGCAGGAATAAACATCACACTATATTTAAACTTTAAGTCAATGTTGAGTACTTAACATTATGGTTCAAAATTATTCTCTTACAGAATAACATAACTTTGCTGTCTCTTTGAAGCAAATAAATCCTAAATTTGTTTTCTGAATTTTTAAAATGCATAAAGAACTATAAGGTTGTAAAAGTTTTTCATGCACAAGTGTACCTAAAATACAAATATCATTAGTTGCAATGAGAAATTTAGAGCAAAACCTTTGACAGCAAAAACACCAAAGACACTTAACAATATTGTTTGTTATCTTTGAATATTTATAAATATCAAGACTATTTTAAAATGGACAAGTAGGGCAGGGGTATAGACTAGTGACTAAACACATGACATGAAGCACCTCAAAATAAAACAGAACAAACCCTGACAAGTGACCACACCATGCTGGAGGACAGGGTAATGCAGGCAGATAGAAACCATGGTAAGATTCCACTAGAAACTGATGAAAAAGCATACAGGTGTCTCATATTATAAGTGGGGGGTTGGTTCTAATGCTCTCCCCTCACCACAGAGGCCAAAACCCACAGATGTTCAAGTTCCTCATATGTATAGTCTTCTGCATATGAACTATGTGTATATTCCATACATTTAAAATCTTTCCTTTTTTTATTTTTTGGTTTTTCGAGGTAGGGTCTCACTCTAATCCAGGCTGACCTGGAATTCACTATGTAGTCTCAGGGTGGCCTTGAACTCAAGGCAATCCTCCTACCTCTGCCTCCCGAGTGCTGGGATTAAAGGCGTGCGCCACCACGCCCAGCTTAAAATCTTTCTAGATTACTTATAGAACCTAGTAAAATGTAAATATGTTGATCATTGTCATTACTGTATTATTTATGGAATGAGAGCAAGGAAAGTTTGTACATGCTCAGTATAGACACAATTTTCCTTTTCTGAGTATTTCTGACTCACAGTTGGTGAAATCCTGAGGACACAGAGAGCAGACTGTATTTGCAGAGGCCATATGGCCCTAAAGCCTCAATAAATGTATTATCTGGATCCTTAAGAACAATTTACCAATCCTTGCTCTAGTTTCTTAGAGGAAGCATTAGTTTCTCAGGAGGATTGGGCCAGAAAGAATAGAAATGTTAGAACAGGAAACAAAAGAAAAAGAAGAAATTATCTGTAAATGATTACTACCTACTTGCCACGTACAAAATACTTTTTGAGCACTTTATATTAATATTTTAATTTTAACAACACTCTTATTTATTCTCAGTTTTTCAGACTGACTCAGAGAGGCTAAACTAACCAAGCTCAACAGAGATGAACAGGTACCTAGACTAGTAGATGAATTTTACAAGTTAGTCATCACACTTTAAAAAAATTTTTTATTTATTTTGCAAGAGAGAGGGAGAGAGAAAGAAAGAGGAGAGAGGGAGGGAGGGAAGAAGGGGAGAGGAGACTGTATGGGTATGTGACGCTACAAATCAACTCCAGGCTCATGTACCACTTTGTACATCTGGCTTTACATGGGTACTGGGGAATAGAACCCCGGTCAGCAGGCTTTACAAGCAAGTGCCTTAACTGCTGAGCCATTTCTCCCAAGCCCAGTCTTTACACTTTAAAAAGCAACAAGAATGCTCTCACTTGAAGTTAAGCAGATGCTAGTACTGTGCTCTTAGACGTCTCAACTGATTCTAGACATGGAGAAATTCCTACAAACTCC
>PVHP010005676.1:0-18474 GCA_004024765.1 Zapus hudsonius
CTCTCTCTCCCTCCCCTCCTCCTTCCCTCCTTCACCCCTCACACTCCCCCTTGCCAGTCTTGTGGCTGACTCATTGATTCGTTTGAAACTTCCAATCTTTTACTCTCAAATACAAGTTTTCACCAAGCTCCTCAGTTTTCCTCTTCATTTTTAACCTTTACTTAGCTGCTTGAGGAAAATTGCTTCTCCCCTTTCTCCCCTCTCTTTCTTTTCCCCTCTCTCTTTCCCTGTCTATCACTGTTTCTTTTGTTCCCTCTTTTCATTCTGTAAGGTAAAAATAAAAACTGACTTTAATCATGGGGGCTAAGGATAAGTAGTTCTGGATGTCTCACTGCACCCAGCACCAGGCGAGTGCTAAGTTTTGAAGTGAAATGAAACGTATTAAAGGGCTGGAGCCATCAGCCTCAATAGCTCTTGAGGTAACCCAGAGGTTTCTTCAAGAGCACCACACAGTCTCCATTTACCTCTCTGTCCTTCTCCAATTAATCTTTTTCCTCAAGAATGAATGTTCGTCTAATAAAAGAAGATATCTCATCTTATTGTCCTTCTGTTTGGTTTAATTATGGGTATCTCACTGGTATTGTTTTCTAGAATTTTCTTGCAACTATATAATACTGGAAGCGCATTTGGCTGAGATGAGCTTTTGTGGGTAAGCTAGAGCACTATTTATAACATCGTTTCTATGGGAAAGTTTATTCCAGGTCCCAAGCAATGTGCTCATAAATGAACTTTTTCATTATAACTTGGAACAAAGATTACAGGCTGAAAAGTGCTAAATCATCAATGTAAGGAGTGGTTCATGGTGGATGCATTAGCCCTAGGGTCAGTTAGTACACATGTCTCTCCTACCTGCTCCCAGCCATTGGTCATGCTCCCGGTGACTGACAAAACCTAAAATGCAATGTGGCTCTCCGTTTTCCATGAGGACTCCCCTGCATGCATTCCTAGGATTCTGCTTCTGTAAGGGAAGGGTGAGTTCCATGCAAACATTTATTCTTAAAGAAACAAAATTCATATCCAGGCTCAGAAGGTCATTTACTTCCTGGCAGACTTTTGGTGGAAGGGTTTGATGGTAGCAAATAACCATCAAAGGTAGCTCTGTCTTCTTTGGGTCACCTTGAGCTTGTCAAATTAGCTTGTCAGCACCCTGGGCATGGCTTATCATGAGCTAAAAGAAATGAAAGCATTTCGAAAGAACAGTGTAAAAAGCATGGTGCACACACATACAAACTGTCTCTTATGCTACAATCCCCTATGATTTCCCAGTTGCCCTGAAGATGGCCAGTGGAGGGTATTTTCCTAACATAACAGGAGTTTGCTTCATGGACTGCAGACTTTAATCTTCCAAGCATTTACCTCCAGGGATGATCATCTAGGGAAAGAGAAGTTGCCAGGGCAATGCAGCCCCAGCCCCTAGCTTCCTGAATGAGTCCCCTGTGGAGAGCCATTTCCACTTAGGAAGAAATGTGATCACCTCATGCTTACTGTGGTGTTTGGGATGATTTGAATTGCAATGTGGTGTATCCAATCCACAGGGTAAAGAAAACCGAACCGGTATCATTAAAGCTTGAAGAGTTGAAATAAGTGGTGTGGGCCGGGCTTCCATGGTGACAAGGCCTTCGTCCAGTGACAGCAGAATAGGAAAAATCGGCTTGGCAGGTCACCTCCCTATGTGGACACTATGTATTTGCGTCTCTGTGCATTTCCTTTTAATCTGTCACTGCCGTTTCCCCCTAGATTTCTTACAAAGCCAATCCAGGGGACCATCCTATGAGGGGCAAGGATATTTGCAAATTCCTCTAAGTGCTTTCCCAACTCCTCCCATAGGATGGCGTTAATTTGCCTAGGGCCCTAGTGAGAGGGTTATGTCCACACAGCATTAGTAGCTCCTGATATATGGGCACATTTGAGGTGGCTTGGCAGCACCACCCTTAGGAACACACTTGTCATGGTTTGATCGAAGTGTCCCCCACAAACAAATGAATGTGTTCTCATTGATCGATCCTCAGCTGATGACAATTCGGGAATTAGAACCTCACTAGAGCTGTGTTGGGGCGGGCTTATGGGGGTTAGAGGCCAACTTCCCCTTGCCAGTGTTTGGCACACCTTCCTGCCGCTGTTTGCAGTGCTGTGATGGAGGTGATGTCCACCCCTCTGCTCATGCCATCAATTTCCCTGCCAGGATGGAGTCTTCCCTCAAGTCTGTAAACCTAATAAACCCATTCCTCCTCAAGCTGCTTTTGTTTGGGTTCTTTCTGCGCAGCAACTAGAAAGCTGACTGCAACAATGCTGCTTTACAAAGTTCTTGTTATTAAGTATTTATGAGGCCTTGCAAGATGGGCCCCAACCCCTGTCAGGGCAAGCTGTATTTTGTTGCTCAGCGCTACTCTGCAGAAGGTGGGTGGGTCTTGGTACCCAGTTTCTGGGTGAGGCTGCTGAAACCACCTCCTCTGCAGAGGTGCTGGCTACAGATTCCAGCAGGGGGTGGAGAGCTGGGAGCGGAAGGATGCGCTTTGTTCCCAAGTAAGAGCCAAGGTAGGCGCCCACCCTCAAAATCTTTTAAATATTAATGGGATCCAAAAATATGGTGACAAAACGAAGAAAACAGAGATAAAAGAAAGAGCAATAAACTGGAGAAAACATTAGCAGTAAAAACAGCCAGGTAAAGGTTAGCATTTCTTTGGATGGAACCTCTTAGCTCAGGTAGCACAGCTCATCAGCAAACAGAACAGATCAGTCTGAAGCCACTTTGACCAACTGATGAGCACTGCTGGGCTCACATAGCCCAGGCCTTCACTTGAAGTTTCCTGTGCATTCTCACAGGGTCCTGGGGAAGTGGCTGCTACCATTGGTGTTCCATACTGCCCCACCTAGAGAAGCCAGGCCTGTGTTGCTCAGTAGAACTTTCTGTAGTGATAGGTCATTTCTACATTGGTGACATTCAATTCACTAGCCCTGGATTTGAGCTGGTGTGAGTGAAAAATTGATATTTTTGACTTTATCTTATTTAATTAATTTATATGTGAATGGTTATATGTGATTAGCTGCCTGTTGGAAAGTTAAGGAAGAGGGTCTGTCACATGGCTTCCCATGAGAAGTGTGAGATTGTGGGCCCATCCAGAGAGATCCTTCCTTCTGTCCAACCCAGCTGAGTCTTGTGTGCCAGTTCTTAACTGGGCTGGCATCTTACTTTTGATCTGTCTCCCTACCATCCACTAATCTGTGACTTCTCTGAAATGGTACTTCATGGCCCTATGAACACCAGTGCCAGTGGTAGCTACCCCTGGACATTGGCAGCAGACACCTATTCCTCAGGAGTGACTCTGTCTGCCACTAAAGACCCAAGAGCATGCTTCTTACTGAGACTGGACTTTGGGTGGTTGGATGCCCTCTCATGCTGATGGCACGGGAGCAGAAGCGGACAGAATGAACTGGGTTCCAAGTACAGACAAATGGAAATCTCCAGGCAGGCTTGCTTCTTCTTGCCTGTGTAGAGCATTTTCAGGCAATTTCTAAGCCTCAATCTCTTCATTCAGAAGCTAGTTATAACTGTATCCACTTTGGATGAAATTAATACTACAATGTTTACAAAATGTGTTCAATAAAGGTATCACTGATGTTGAAGAGGAGGAGGAGTGTTAATGATTTAAATATTTGTCCCTCCAAAACATGCTGAAGTTTGATTGTCTTTGTGACCCACTCCCGAGGCGGGACCTCTGAGAGGTGACTGGACTGGACTCTGCCTTCATGAATGAATTGATGTTCTTGCCAGTGGACAGAAGAGAGTATCTGGGCCCCTTCGTGGGCTCTCTTTCTTCCTCCTGCCTCCCACTACACATTGCTGCATCAAGAAAGCCTTGGTCAGAGTGTCAGATTCTTGTCCTGGTCTCTTCAGCTTTCAGAACTTTCAGGAATAAGTTTCTCTTCATAATCAATGACCAGGTCTTGGTAGCTGGATATGGTAGTGCAGAATGGGCTGAGACAGGATGATAGTAATGTATTTTTATGCCTTACTTGCTTTCTTCAACTGGGCCACTAGTTACAACCTCCATCTTTCTCTAGCTTACTCCCTTCTCTCAGTGAATTGCCCCAAATCCTGAGAAAATTAAATAAAGCAGAACAAATCCCAAGAGAAATTGCAAGATTTATTTTACTAAGTAAAACAAATACAAGGAAAAACATAAAACATAGAAGAAAAATCTTAGCAATATATGTAGACCAGCTCATCATTAAAGTCACTGCTGACACTAGGAAGGTGTCTACCAGGCACTTTCATTCTGTACTGGTGGCTTCAAGATTGGTCTAATAATGCCAGAAAATGTTCTGGTAAGAGTCATTCCTTCAATAGACAAGTGTTGAGTGCCTACCAACTTCCAGACATTGCGTGAGGGTCAAGGATATAGAACTGAATAAGGTCAGGTCCTTGTCCACAAAAGCTCTTACAGTAATGTGCCTAAACCTTGACAACAACAACTATAATAACAACAACAAACACAAATCCATCTAATTCTTGACCCAGTAACCTTCTTCAAATTTAAAAGATATTCTGTTACATTGACGTCCATTGCTATGTTGTCTATGATAGATATGAATGAGCAGCTATATATCACTGAATTCCCAACAAGGGAGACTTGGAATAACTTGTCAACAAAGTGAAATGAACATGAACTAAACACTACATGTGAGCATGATGGAGGTTGTGTAAAATAGAGCCAGATGCACAAAATGCACAAAGTTTAACCATGAATAAAGAGATGGAGAATGTTTTAAATGGAGGTGTCACATTTTCGGTAGAGGATTAGCCCTTTCAACAGTCAGGAGAGCTATTTTGGTGTCCTGTCTCCTGCTAATGCTCCATCCTATCCTTCTTGGCCCAGGGTGTTGGGGTGGGATAGCAAGTTCCAGGTCTTCCAGGTCAGGCAGGTCCATGAAATGGAAGTAGAAGCCCTTCTTGGTGGGAGTTTTATACAAAAATGTTCTCTTATGTGGGTGATTTACCACAGTCCTTTCTCCTGGTAGAGTGACTGACATTGACTCCATAAACACAGGCTCTGTCAGCTCATATCCTGGGG
The DNA here is from genome assembly GCA_004024765.1 of Zapus hudsonius. Classification (NCBI taxonomy): domain Eukaryota; kingdom Metazoa; phylum Chordata; class Mammalia; order Rodentia; family Dipodidae; genus Zapus; species Zapus hudsonius. The sequence goes on from PVHP010005676.1 coordinate 5,073, forward strand.
TGAAAAGACTCGGTTCTTGACACAGTAACTTTCATCTTTCTAAACAGCTATAGACAACCTGAAGTAAATACACATTAAGCAAGATTAAAGAAAAACATTGTTATTTTTAGCCTTTAAAGATTGGTGTCATGGTTTGATCCAGGTGTCCCCCACAAAAAAATGAATGTGTTCTGACTGATAGATCCTTAGCTGATGGCAGTTTGGGTTTTACAACCTTGCTGGAGCTGTGTTGTTGGGGGCGGGCTTATGGGGTTAGAAGCCAGCTTCCCCTTGCCAGTGTTTGGCACACCTTCCTGCCGCTGTTTGCAGTGCTGTGGCAGAGGTGATGTCCACCCCTCTGCTCATGCCATCGTTTTCCCTGCCAGGATGGAGTCTCCCCTTGAGTCTGTAAGCAGCCAAATAAACCCATTCCTCCACAAGCCCCTTTTGCTTGGTTTCTTTCTGTGCAGCTACTAGAAAGCTGACTACAACAATTGGTAACCAATATCTTCATCAAGGCAGACATGTGTATTATTTATTATTTAAAAATCATAATAAAAAATCATATCAATAGCTCTGCTTTTAAAATGACTGTCCTGTGTGCCTTGTCATAAATCACCACCTGGAGGTCATCAACTTCTGTAACACTGAAGGGTTTGAGCATTGGCTGATCTGGTCTAATTTAGAAAATTTGAAGCATTTTTGTTTCAATACCCCTTTCTATACTTGGAAATAACCAAGTTTCTCTAAAAATTATATGTGGTTAGTGTTGTTAATAGTTCAAGTGAAAAATGGAAGCATAAGGATATGATTGCTTTACAGGTTGAAACAAATGGACTTATGAGCTGGGCATGGTGGTGCATGCCTTTGATCCCAGCACTCAGGAGGCAGAGGTAAAAGAATCAGTGTCAGCCTGGGCTAGAGCAAGATCCTATATATAGGGGGAGGGTTGTGGTAGGATCTATATATATATATATATGTCATATATATATGATATATATATATATATATATGAAAAGTAATTGTATTTTCCAAATAAAAAAAAAGAGTGTCATTTTTCAGTGTTTTACAAATCTCGTTAATGTCTTGAGTTGAAAGAATTCAGCTGACTTCTCACAAGGGTTCTTGATTTCCGTCTGGTGGAATAAGTCGTGTTGACTAAAACATGTAAAATGAGGTATCACACAGAAGCAAAGGGAGATGTATTCCGATAGGTTTTCCCGGTGACTAGGGAGTTCCTTCTTTGATACTACACAGAAACTTGACAGGAGTTGGAGGTTTCTTAAAGGTTAATTGCAGTGCCAAGTGTGACTCCTCATCAGCTAGCTGTCATAGTCTACTGAACGAAAAAATGCACTGGCTTCCCTGGCACTCTCAGTGGTCCATTCATCCAGAGTGATTTCATAATATCAGTCACTGGACATGTGGAAAATATTGGTTTAACCGAGTTATTCATATTTTTTCCAAAGCTGGCACGGTTGATTATAAAGTATGAAAAAGACACATCTGTTAGTGTGGTTACTGATCAGAAAAGTCTTTCAGTATTGGGAATCTGTCAAGCTCACAGAGGCAGATCCACATTTTTTAAGTTCTTTTTTATTTTTATTTTTTTGCTCAAATGCTCAACTTTATCATTGGCAGCCAATATTCTCAGTTGTTTCCCTTAAAGTGACAGGCTCCCCTTGCTCATTTTTGAGAAAACGCCTGCCAAATGCCCAAGTCTGAATAACCATAGTTTGTTTGGAATTTGTTCTTTCAAGAAAAAAAACTGTTTTCCAAGAAAAAAAAAGTGGCTAGTGAGCTCACAAATCCATCACACCGAAACTGGTCCTGGAAGGGCCCGTCATATTTGCTTCTGTAGTGTCTTTATGTGTGTGCATATAGGTTTATCATGTAGAATATCAAAAAAAAGTCTGAGCTTTACTTGAGGCTTGATAAAGTTAATATTTTGCTATTTTATTGAATGATATTTTTAAATGAAATGGCGTTCTTTCCCTGGTTGTGTGGCAATGAAAAATGACACATTGGCTGCTGGCTGCTGGCACAGTTGGGTTCCATTCCCTTGATTTGCGTCAAGGGGGCAACAGTTTTACCCACCATTACTTTCATATCATCAGTGTAAATGTCATTAGAGTTAAAAATGAAATCACATTCTTAGTATAATTATGAAAATAATTTTGACCCGTGGACTCCTGAAATGGTGTGGAAGGACTCGCAGAGACCCACAATCATGCGGAGCTGTTCTAGTCTATTGCATGGTGGGATCTGGTGGTCGAGCCAGTAAAAGCCTCCATTACTCCCTGCTCTTCAATACTCGTGTGACCTTGGAAGAAACACCTTATCTGTTAGCTCCACTTTCCTTGTCTGCAAAGTAATAGCATTCATTTATTCATTTATTTATTTATTCATCCAACAACTATGTATTGTCTGCTATTATGTGCACTGCCAGCATGGGAAGCACTGGGGATACGGCTGTGGGAAGATAGAAAAAGTCCTTGTATTCATTTTACAGTAGAGGGAACGGAACAATACATGAGTAAGTGTATGTGTGTGGCGGGTATAATTTAGACAAAAGCAACATATAAATAAATATTTAACACATAAATAAATGAGTGAAATCAGTACAGATGGTTGGATGTGCAGAAAATTTCATTTGGTAAATGAAAGCAACTGAAGCGCCCTGGTACTGTGTTGAGGGAAAGGAGCCATGGTGACCCTAGGAGGATCACAGAAGAAAATCTTCTGGTCTAAGAAAATGGAACTGAATCCGAGAAGGTTCCAGGCAGATGCCTTTTGAACTCTAATTTTCTGTGATGTTCCCAGGGCTCAGTAAGGCATCGCAGAGACATCTTAAGATTCCAAGAAACATAATACAGCCAAGTATGCTGGTGATACCTGGAATCCCAGTACTTAGGAGACTGTGGCAGGAAGATTACAATTTCAAGGCCAGCCAGGGCCACCACCTTGTGGGTCTGGCGTATGTGGGTTCCTGGGGAATTGAACCCAGGGCCTTAGGCACTGGAGGCAAGTGCCTTAACCACTGAGCCATCTCTCCAGCCCAAGACCCTGTATTTTTTAAAGGCATAATGCTATGAATATGGTTTTTGGATCCTCCAAGGCCTCATATGTTGAAAGAACGTCCACTGGGAGTTATTAAGAAGGTGATAACTTAATTACACCATGGTGTTTAAGTGTGGGCCTTTGGGAGAGGAGTAGGGTTAGATGACGCCCTTGGGTGGCATTTCTATGGTTGTTTTATAAGAAGAAAGAGCAAGGGTCTAGGCATAGCCGCTTGCTCTGAGTCTCTGGCTATGTGGTGCCCTGTACCACCCCAGGGGTCTCTCACCAGGTTGTGGCCCCTGGACTTTGGTCTTTACAGTTACTCAGATTAAGGTGTTCTTTTATAGTAACGTCACTGTCTGATACTGATGATCAATGAGGTGGTGAAAAGGTAAATGATACTAATATCAGTTAACTTATTAAGCACATATTTTCTTCTGGACTGTGTTTTTAGGACATTTCTTGTATTAATCTTCATAATAACTCAAGGAAGAAGAGTTTCATTATTTCCATTTTTGTGGAAGACAAAATTAAGGCCCTGAAGTCATACCAGAAGCAAGATTCAAACCCAGGCAGTTTGAATCAAGAGGTATTAGCAGCTCCCTAACCCATTTAGGAAGTACTTTATACTAACGTGCTGAGAAATTTGATGTCATATTGATTTTTATTATCTTCATTACTGAGAGGAAGATATTCAAAATTCCTGTGCCTGTATTACAAATTGAGTTTGTTTAAAAATATATTTAAGAAATGATTGGATATGTTCTTTTCAGATTCAGATAGATTTGGAAGAGTGCTAAGAGGAATGATTAAAGTTGAAATTATATTGAAGACATACTGCAAAGGCAAGCATAGAGGTGAGCTGCTTGATGTGAGCCTTAACTTGAACTTGAAAGGGAAAGGTCATTCACTGAGAATGCATAAAGTTGGCTTTCTTCAGACACTCATGCTATTCTGAGCAGTGTGGGTAACTCTAAATATACGCACCTTGAAGGCAAACTTCAGGATGCCTCTTTCTGACCAGTTTTCTCTAGATGCTTTGGAATACTGGCAAGGGCTACTGCCTACCCCTTCCTGGAATCCTTCCTCACATCTTCAGAGAGCTTTTCACTGTCTTCAGCACACACTACTCCTGACCCAAGGAGAACTGAGGGCTCAGCTTGATTTCCCAAAGGCGACTTCCAAGAGAGGATAAGTACTTACCTGATTTTTCGCTGAGCACTGGGCATGGTCTGTAAAAGCTTGGTTTTTACTAAGAGTTTCTCCTCTTGTCAGAACAAGGTAGCAGAAACACCAAGTGTACTTGGTCTTGAATTTCTCTTCTGAGAAACAATGTATTGGGCATTAACTTTTCTCAAGCAGTGTGGTTTAGGTTGACACCCTTTTCTTCGGGATGGATTTAGACTCTTTTTCAAAGCTAGAAAACAAGGTACTGGAGTAACTAAAGCAGACCATGATGTGAATGAGATGGTTTTCAGAATTTCCTAGGTGATCAATTGCAAGGTGGAAGTACAGGCTTGGGAATAAAGGTTAAATTAAAGTCAGCAGCATCAGGGGTTCCTGTGCTCATTTTGATAAGCCATCATGCATTTCTGCCGACTTCTCAGAGAGGCCTGTCTCTGATTTCAGAGAGCACGGGTGCAGACCAAGCCTGAGTCTGGATATTTTGATCCTGCTTAGCAATTACCTTAGCAGTCTATACAGGTAGTGGAAATATATCCTTTACTCAGCCTGCATTCAGAGACGGATGCAAACAGAGCATTCTGGATGTGTATATACAGTGTGCATATACAGAGCAGTGTGTGTATACAGTGTGTGCATATACAGAGAAGTGTGTATGTATAAATTGTGTACATATACAGAGCAGTGTGTATATATACTGTGTGTGTATATGGAGCAGTGTGTACGTATACAGTGTGTGTGTGTATGGAGCAGTGTGTACATATACAGTGAGCCTGGCAGTCCTTGTTCTTATCACATGCAGCTGGCTTCTGCCCCAGATGCTTGCACAACACTGGTCCCTGATAATACACAAATGCAGTGTTGTCCATACCATTAAAATAGATATGGAAAATTCTTCATGGCAAAGAAACTAAAGAAGCTCCTACTGGCATTATTTGTATAGCAACCAACAGTGAGTGATGGTCATAATTAGGTGCCCATATGCATACAAAGATTGTGTGTACTGAAAGAAAATAAGTATATTTCCTGTAAGAATGTAGTAGGTAGCTCCAGCATTTGGGAAGTACAAGCAGGAGGATCATGAATTCAAGGGCAGCCTGGTCTGAATAATGAGACCTTGACCCACAAATGAACACACAAAAATAACATGACCTGTTTCTATATCTACTCTTTCTTCTTCCCCTAACCTCAGAAGATCCCATTTTCATGTACCTGAAGTCTTTCGTTCTAAGTTGTAGTAACTATTTTCCATGAGCATTCTCCTTAAGGGGGGGGAGGATGTACAAACACAGAAATAGATTAGCACATGCGTTATTAAAATATCATTTAATGTACAGCAAAAGTAGTAGCTTTAAAAATGAAACACTTTGATTTGTGAATGTTGTGGCTTTGTGAGAAGAAAAAGATCAGGGTCTGAAGGTTATTCTACAACAAGAGTCTGATAGAAAATACATGGTTGTAGAAATGTTATATTTTACACAACTGGAAGAGGTGACAGGTCTTCTCTGGTTACAAATGTTTCCAGAGAGACATGAAAGTACATATCAAGACAATGTCAAAGTTGTAGAACTTGGCAGTTAGAAACCCACATCATATAAGAGCTAATGGTGGCTACCTGGTAGGTAGAAAAACAAGTTTCATATGAGGAGCACAGGTGAGACTTATACTTTCCTTCCCAGGGGCAGACTCAGTGTCAGTAAAGGGCACCTCAATTGTAGAGTGGACCCAGCTGAATGACACGCCGACATCATGGGGCCATAATTGCAGAATCCAGGCATCCCAGGGTCATGTGGAAAGTATAGGGAGCCTTCAGGGAGTCACTAAAGGAAGAAAGAGGACTAACAGAATCCAAGTGACATGTGCTAGGAGCAAAGGGAATACAGAATGTTTGCTCTGGCTCCCACAGAACCTGATGGAATAGTGGACATCCACAGACAATACCATGAAAACATGGCAAGGACCCAAAGGGGCAGATAGCATCTAAAAGGGAACTGGCAAAAGCAGAGGAAAGGAATGGACCTATAATAGTAAAAGACACAGAACATGCAGGACATTCCTTCCTTTTTTTGTCTTGCCCATTGTCAAAGTTATGGAGTAGCATCTGAGAGTGGGCTAGACTAAGGCTCTAATCAGGCTTATAGACAGCAGGATCCAATTTTCAAACTGAACAATGGTCAAGATGTCTAAATAGTTAGCATAGGAAAGAGAACACACACACACATACATACACAAACACACATCACTTGTGTGATTTCTCTTTATGATGGGGAAACAGGTCACATCAGTGACCAGACTAAATAGAGGTATCTTGTGGGTGTGCTGAAATTTGCATTGAATGCAAATTTGCTCTGGATCATCTCTGCCAAGTTGATGCCTCACATGTAAATGCCATTCATGTGCCTCAATCAATGTAAATATGGATACCCTCCTATGAATTAGGCAGGAAACATGGTACAATTTGACAGCCCCTTGCTGAGACACAGCAGCTTCCATCCTTCGGAAGGTCCTAAAGAGCCGCACGCAGCCCTGGTGGGCTAAGAGAAAGAAAACAGCGGCCTGGCAAAGCAGATGCTTTAGGGATGCTCACTTGACAGAGTGAAGCCTGCTTGTCATGTGGGCTGTCATCTATCAGAGTTTTAAATAGGAGTTTTCTATGGAACATTGCATAACTTGCTGCTCCCAGCATGTCCTGGCAGAATGGAATGCAGGAGCAGGTTCCTGATGTCTTCCAAGCCAGGACAGTGAGACGTGGGATGTGGCCTTGCTGTTCTCCCCCATGATGGATTCCAGGCTGCCTCTGTTGCCGTGTGTGAACAGATGGGAATGGAGATGCTTCCTCTTTAAGGACTGTGCCCATCAAGTGGGGAAAGTTACTCATGGCAAAGCTGTAAACAGAGCAGGAGAGAAAGAAGCAGGTTCTTCATCATGGCTGGATCCTTTGCATAGTGCTTTGGGACATACAGGCAGGGTGCCTCATTGCCACCCCATCTGTCTGATTGACATCACCACTCCCCCACACTCCTTTTTAAAGTCAAGGCTCCTCTTTTGGGGAAGAATAAGGTTCCTCTTCCACAAGAATTTATGAGGTGAGATGGTCACTCATTTGAAATCATTGAATGGTATGAGCTTCATATATGTTCTGTGGACATATATAATTTTGCTGCCATCTGTATGGTAGACACAGCCCTTCCTGACCCTTAACTCGAGTGGAAGCTGGAAGAGATTGATCAATACAGACATACCTTGCTCTGAGCAGCTGGAATAATCTACAGAATGTACATGCAGTAAGTTTAGTGATGAGTTTTATTTTGGAGGCTCGGAGGGAGCTAACTATTTAAAGAATCTTGATGTAAGGGCAAAAGAGTCTATTGTGATGAGATGAATCACTCACTATCACTCCCTAGCCCCTAATTTATCTGCTTTGTAAGTTTATAATTTTTGCATACTAAGTTTACCCATAGTGCTGAGTCATTACAGGCCTTGAAGCAGAAAGCAAGGTTATGGATATAAGTTTTTACATAAGTGAATTTTATTTAACTCAAAAGAAGAGTCTTTTCCTGTGGTGACAGGTCTGTATTGAAGTGTGGAATGCTCATACATTTGTAGCAGTCAAGTGTGTTATGCATGTATGGTCGTTTGAATATAAAATGTCCCACATAGACTCATGTGTTTGAATAGCTAATCTGCAATGACTGACACTGTTGAGGAAGGCTGGAGGAGAACCTTTAAAACATGGAACCCTTCTAGAGGAAGTTTGTCACCAGAGGTGAGCATTTAGGTGTCACATGCCAGCCCCACCTCCTGTCCTTGTTCTTGTCTTCCTTTCTGCAGATGTGCTTGTGTGATGCTGGCTTCCTGCATCTGCTATGCTTTCCCTGCCTTGATGGACTCTACCCTCTGGAACTGTAAGCTGAATCAAACCCTTTTCCTTCCATAAGCTGCTTCTTGTTGGGTATTTTGTCCCGGAAATGAGCAAGTAACTGATACAACATGGGTGGAAACATTGACTATAAAAAATTACATAGGCTACATATAAACTACAGGCAAGATTTTCTATTGGTTGATCGTTGTGACCATCACAGTTAAGTTGTAGTGTGTTAACAGCTATATAAAAAACCATTTGTAATATGCTGTCTATGAAAGGCAGCAATAATTTTCCTAGAGTAATACCTTTTCACACTGACTTCTGGTTTGCTTATGAAATTTGTGTTGACCAATAACACAATAGCAAGCATGACAGCAGCAGAGGCTTACATTTTTACCTGTATTTATAGCCCTCCTTTCTTGATATGGTGATCATGTGACCACTACTGTGAGAAGGTTCCAGGCTTCTCTAGTATGTCTGTAAAGGCATGTGAACAAGTCTCCTTTATTGCCCTCACAGATGTCTAACTTCACAGTAAGGAAAATTGTATCAGTTACCTTCTCATTGTAGGGACAAACATTCAACCAGAAGCAGCTTATGGGAGGAAAGGGTTTATTTCAGGTTTATACATTCTAGGGGAAGCTCCATTATGGAAGCTAGCTTACTTCCATGCATGCATTCACAGCACAGAGAGAAAAGCCAGCATCAGCAAACACCAATATCCAGAGCTCAAACTGACTTGAAACACACCCAGTAGGGCTGAACTGAAGATTTACCTCCCTGCTGCTCCCCCCCCCCCCCAGGGACATGTACCCAGGGATCTCCCTGCTGGAGACTTAAGTAGGAAATGCTATCAAAAATTCCTTTTTCGGAAAGCAGTGAAACTCATTGACAATCCAATTCTACCAACAAGACCTGAAAGGATAGCTGACTCCCAGGCAGGAGATAAATCACCCCTAACACATCATCTAGGACCCAGGTGAAATCACAGAAGTGGTGAGATGAACAAAAGTGCTGCTTCCACAGCAAACCCAACAACCTACACAAGGGTAATGGTGACAGACTCCAAGGATACTCAAAGCAGTCCAAAGTAGAAACTCAGAGAATCTTAAGAGCTCAACACTAAAGCAGATTTAAAACTCACCCATCATGGCTCAGGGAACTTTGCAGAAGAAGGTGGAACGATTGTAAGAGCCATAGTGGGTGGACTATCCAGATGCACTCTGCCCAAGCTTCTTTATGGGCCACATGTTTCTTCTTGCAGGTTGGTCATCATCTTATGTGACAAGAATGATTCCGGAACTGTTTTGGCTACTAGTACTTTCTGTACTTAGGAGGTCCAATGTATATTGTTTTAGGACTTCCTCTTTAAGTTATGGCTGCTACTTAAAAAAAATCTTTTAGCTATTCCTATGTGTTATACTTACACATCTGCCCATGGCAAAGCATGGAGGGTGTGGGCCATTGACTTTGGTCTTATTAGGAAAAGAAATTTCACTTTAGCCTGTTGTACTTAATACTTGGAGAGCACTGATCCATGCTGATCTCAGTGTCACCAGCAACCAACGATGCTCACCTGTGCAGGCTATTGCACTGTCTTCCCAATGCTACAAGTTTCCTTATAAACTTGATGGTCCCCTAAACTTATGTTTTGAACTTGCTGGAGCTAGGCTAAGTGGCTGCTCACTCCCTTGGCCATATGTCTGTTGTTCTGATAAGTTGGTTACACCACACCATACCACACCACACCACACCACACTGACTGTATCTACTACTTGTCAACCTGACCGTTTCAGGATCACAACCACACACTGATGGCTGTCACTCTGCCTTTGTTCTCTCTCAAAGTCAGGACTCTTGTCATTTCTAACTCTCTGGTCAATAGATTTTTCATTTTGCACAGCCCACTAGGTTGGCTTTCTTTCTTTTCCCGTTTGTTTCAAATGAGAAGTCCAATCACAGTCCCAATAACCCTACTGTGATGGTTAATTTTGTGTGTCCACCTAACTGGACCTCAGGGTGTACAGGCATTTGATCACCCATTCTGCTGGGTCTGATAGGATGTTCTTAATGAGATTGGCATTTGAATCTTTAAACAGAGTAAAACAGACTGTCCTCCCGAAGGTGAGTGAGTAGAACTCAGTCAATGTATGTGAAGGTCTGAACAGAAAGAATAGGTTGAGTCACAGAGAAGTCTGCCCTGAATTCTTGATCTGGGGGATTGGGAGTTCTCCTCCCCACTTTGGTTTTTTGTTTTGGTTTGTTGCTTTTTTCCTGGCCTTTGAACCAGAATTACACTCGCCTCTCCTGGGGCTCCAGCGTGCTCAGGGCAGATCTTGGAACTTCCTCAGCTTCCACAACACATAAGCCCATTCTTTCTAATCTTTCTCTCCCTCTTTCACTCTGAAAGGAATGTCCCCTTTCTCTTACAGTTTTAAAACAAGGAATAAGTAGTTATGGTTTGTATGTACTCTCCAAGAAGTGCATTCACATTATTACTGCTCTGGCTGCAGAAGAAACTGTCAACCAATATTCTGAAAATCATTGATGCTTTTTGATTCAAGTAAATTTACTGAAATTTGACTTGAGAAGACATCAACCTGGAAATTAGAACTTCTCTTATGGGCTATTTGAGGGAACTGTGGGAAAAAATCATAATGCTTTGAGCAGAAGGCTGAGAAGAAGTCATAGTAGAGAGGAACCCAGTGTGTGGGGAACAACTCTGTGCTGAGTGTAGAGAGTTTAATTTGGTGATTTGGGCCTTGAATGATTTAAAGATAGAGAAACCATTTAACCTGACGATAAGGGGTAGGCTTGTGCCCTAGGCAGGATAAACTGAGCATCCCAGGTGTCAAGAGAATTGAGAGATAGCTTCAGGCTATTTGGGGTTGAGGCAAGAGGGAAACAGACAGGAGGTCCCAGATACCTGAGAATAACCAGGCAAACTGACTTGAATAATAGGAAGCTGTGTCCTGGTGATTTCCTCATTTGTATATGACTCTACTCCAAGATTTCCCATCAGTCTAGTGCAGCAGTTTGTGTGTGCCACAAAGGACAAGCTATGGGGAGCCTTTTAGAGTGCATCGGAAGAGCCGTGAGGAGAGCATGAAGACACAGAGTACACTGGTCACAGGGTCTGTGAATGTCCAAACACTGCTTGGGATGACTCCATACCAGATTTCCAAAGCTGCCCAGCACACCAGGGCCTGCAGAGAGAGGCATCATGGGAAGAGGTGCCTCTGCCAGGTCATGGGGATGGAGAGCATGAGGTAACCAAAGCTTTTAAGAAACAGGATTCCCTGGATTTTTTGATCCCTCTGCTTCTATCTGCCAATGGCTGTCTGTTGTTTGGGCTCATTGTGGGGAATCTGGGGTCCCCCACTTGTAGTAGTTGCTTGATTGGGAACTGCCTGAACCCAGAGCTGTGCTCTAACTTGACACCTCCAGCCACATCTCTGTGTAGTATGTATGAAAATGAAGAGATTTTCCCTATGCCTCAGGGAGAAATCGAACTGTGGCTGGGAGAAGACAGCCTTTAGCAGGAAGCAGGTTCAGCTTCTAGACCCACTGAAAGAGAAATTTTGGCAAGGTAGTTGTAAACAGAGTCAGCCAGCTACAAAGGTCCAAAGAGAGGGAATGGGTAGATACTCTCTCTCTTGACCTGGCAAAGCTGGCAAAACTGGAACTCAGCATCTCTTCATGATGGCTACAAACAATTCTTTAGCAACAGCGCCCCTATTGCTTCTTCAATCTAGCACATTCTTCAATCTAGTCCATTAAGTCCAAACACCAATCAGCTTTCTCCCTTACCAACCTGAGCCCATCCTAATGGACTATAGAAACACTTTTCATGTTCACAAGGGTCCTGGCTGCTCCTTTTCCTATGGATGTCTGAACCTCCTGGTCTCTGTTGTGGTAAGCCCTCCCTCCCATATCCCAGCCTGGCTGAGATGGGGGGAAAATGAATTTCTTCCTTCTTACCTTCCTCTAAGTTCTGGTCCTTTCTCAGTTCCCTGGAAATCTCTCCACTCCCTAGACCTCCCTTCCCGTGAGGCAAGAAATCTCCTTCTGACACCAGCCTTTCTAACAACCCCCAGGACACTTTTCCCTAAAAAAATCTCGTAATTCATAATTTAACCTTCCGGGAATCCATTTCCTCAATGTTTGGATAAATGGACAAGAATCTGAAAGTTGGAATTCTGGGGCCAGGGAAAAAACAAAAGCCTGTAACCCAAAATACTGTAACGCCAGGACCAGGTTCAGTGACAGAGGGACCTACAGTTTGTCTTTGCTGGCACACCCAGCACATATTTCTTCCAGTATATAAGATGCAGTCTGATGACTGTAGGAGAGAAAAAGAAAGGAAAATCCAGATTTCCCAGAGGTCTTCTGTGAACAGCAAGAATATTCCTGTAGGTAACGGTGCTATTGCATCAGACTGGCTGATTTTCCATCACAGAGCAATAGCATGTTTGAGTTAAGGTAATTTCTGAGCTCATGTAAACTAACATTTGTTTCCTGCCGTATGTTTTCTCAGGACAATCATGGCTTGCGACATGTCAATAAGTATACGTCAAGAAAGAAATATATGTTTGTTTGGGGATGGTAACATTTAAATTTGCAAAGGCTTAGGATAAAACGGTTGAATAGGCTATTTATTGCAAGTTAATTTGCTCCTTTAGTATACTAGAGTACAAGGTTTCAAAAAATATATTTGGGCAAAGCCTTCCAAAAGAAACACACATACATACATAACTTAGGAGTTTCATGAAACATCATACTCATTTTATTTAATGGCCTCTGATTTTTTTAATCTAATTTATTCCAACATATTCATTGAAACACAATTAATTTTATGTCCTATTAGTTGTTTGTGACCTGCACTTAGAAACCCCCCCTCACATAGTTCAAATCTCTACAAGGGAGATATTTTATATTTCTATTATTTAATTATCATAAAATCATTTCTGGTAGGAGCACCCCACAGGAATAGAGGACATGGGCCATGTTTTGGGAAATATGGAGTGGGTCCAAGTCCTTGCTTGTATACTTCAGGAGGTGAAGACCTGGAAGTGGACATTACTCACTAAAATTGTAAAAGTTAGTGTCCAGGCAGAACCCCAAACCCAGACCTGACTCCTAGACCAGCTGGCTTTTTCTATACCATAAAACCTTTTATTTAGCATGTCTAGTAAAATTAAATCAAATACTTAAATTCAATGACTAAGGCTGCCAAAACCCCTGTTGCAGTCAGCTTCTTAGTTGCTGCGCAGAAAGAACCCAAACAAAAGTGGCTTGTGGAGGAATGGGTTTATT